>JAQGCA010002753.1:0-13177 GCA_034698945.1 Protaphorura quadriocellata | reverse complement strand
GGGACTAATTGAGTTAATGACCTTAAAATTCAACTCACGTATCACTAGTAATAAGGTAGACATGAACCGCTACAAGCCACGAAAGCAACCGTTAGTTTTAAATTCTTGTTAGACTAAAACAAATTGGATAATACCTGAAGTTGATACATGGTGCCAATATTTTGTATGATTACGCCCATGCATTACATGTACGTGGTAAACAAACGCTCGAAATGTCTCAATTTATATCGGATTCAGAATTTGAGTCGAATGTGTCAAATTTACGAAACTTTTGACCGGCCAGGTATTAAGGTAATAAGTCAGATCAGAACCGCGGTTATTTGCTACTAAAACTTTTACAATACATTTGATTTCAAAAGGAACAATCTGATGTAGCATTGGACCAAACACACGATAGTGTACACCGCTAGCAGAATACTTCAATGGATTAAAATAACACTGCCTTTATGAATAATCGAAGGATATTCTATGCCGTACTTACGAGCTTAAAGTCCGCTCACCTGATTCATTTTTTTTCAAAATTAAAGTCGACATTCTTCTAGTTGGAGATGCTCATTCAATCGTGTTGTAAGCATGACAAATTATAGCTTAGTTAGTTATTTCTATCTATTTCGTGCTTACTTTACGTCAGGATATAATCCTTCGGGCAGACAATGTGCCGTGGATTTCCTATAAAAATGCCTTCACTAGGCTAACCGGAAGTATTACAATACTATGAAGCTATTTACAAACGTGTCTTACCATATCCCAATATGGTCGTCGTCGGAAATATGGATTCTTCAGCTCTACAAAATGTCGAAGGTTCAAATATTCACAATAATGTCATCTTCGCTTCACATTCACGAACTAAGTGTCTCAGAGGAAACGCACCATTCTTCGGTCATATTTTGGCGAAGTTACAAGAAATTGTCATAGTCAGGTAGGAATTATTGATAGATTCTAAGAATTTACTTTATCATCGTAAACCACATACTAATTTTATTAACTCAATCCGGAGATTTGTATTATGGATGGGTACCACTGTCCCAATGATTTTTATTTTGATGGTTTTCATTGATGAAGGTGAAACAAATGTTTAGAATTTACCAATAATTGCAACCTGACCGCAACATAATTTCTTGTAACTTCGCCGAAATACGATTAAACAATAGTGTGTTTTGTCTGGGATACCCAGTACACAGAAAATTATAAGCATTCTTAACTTCCATGAATTATATGTCGAGTGAATAAGAAATGAAGAGAAAGTAGGATTTAAATATTAAGATGTTGAAGTTGTGTACCAGTCGTGGGATTCACTCTATTCAACGAAATGTACTTATACTTAATACCCAGTTTTCTCTTCACCACCATGGTCTATTCCAAAATTGACTACCTCTGTTCACCCAAATTTTGATATAGCTATTTCCTTCGCCCTTCTTCGATATGTACAGGGTTCCACGCTTGTCGCTGACAATGTGCGCTGATACAAATACGGAGGATTCTACTAGGGGTGTACATTATATGCGCACGATGGAGACAAAATAAAGACCGGTGACGTCAGAGCATTGCTTACGCTTATTTTCATCTGCATATAAGACGTATCCGATTGTAGGAGTACAAATTATTGGAGCTCGGAATATTTCACTCTATCTCGTCTACGTATATTCTCACCTATCAAGTTGAGACAATTATAACCGCTCCTTCCCTCTACGCCATAAAAATTATGAAAACGCAAATAATTTTATTAAATGCATGCTGAATTATGAGTGAGTTTAGAAACCACTCTGCTGATTTATTATTTTCAATCAAAAGCTAATGTTTTTTTTAGATCTGTGGATTGTTTGTTACCCCACCTCTCTTAAACGCTTATCATCTCAATTTCGATTTAATTTATGCTAAATTCATAACGAGTTTAGAATCCACCCTGTTGCATTATTATTTTCAATTAAATGTTGATTAGAACAATTGTTTTGTGTATACATTGGCTTACCCTAGTTTCTAAATATTTATTTCTTTTGTTACTGCCTTGCTTATTTCAGGAATCGAAAACTGGAGCAGAGAATGCACCGTGTTACTGATAAGAAGGCTTTTCTAAAGTCGTGTCTTTCCATAGTAATCATTCCTCAGCAGAGACATTTATGGATTTCAACAGCGGTCGTTGTGAGAAACACGAAAGGTGACGAACTTGACCCCCGTTTGACCACTGTTAAAACTAGTGGTCGACTACTTCAATGATTATGGTGACACCCTCGATTGAAAATCTCATGAATTGTAGACTTTTAGCTTCCATCTGCTTCAGCACTTTAATGTTCGCATTGGCACGGGTGCGCAGGGTGGGACCAACAAGACTATTATGTAAAGGTTTCAGCTACTACAGCTGTATCTTCTAAATTTGTTGTGAGGATCGGAACTGACACGCACTTGAGCAGAGGTGAACCAACAATGCGAGATGCGACTGCAAGACACAAGGACAGTTTGGATTCATTTGAGTTTTCAGAGACCATTTTACCACTTAAGAATCCATTCCACTAATTTATTCATTTCATTTAAAAGAAAATATTTTTAGGTGCTCCTCCAATTCTATATTTTTGCGGTTTGGTTGTATTTCTTGCTTCGCTGCCAGATCGTTATGCTCAGAGTTCGGTCAAATCGAACTGATCGAACATTTATCATTTCTCATGATTGAGAAATTTATTCCGTCGGTTAACCTATGAACGTTGGTTAATTAAAAGAAGTTTTAAGGAAGCATCAACATTAAATAAATCGTTACTTATATTTAGAATATAGAAACGCTCGAATGGGTCGAAATGAACGCAGGGTGCAGACTTTTTCTCGATTTTAGTCCAAGAAGAAAAAAATACTAGAATGGCCAGTTTGCGGATTTCTGCGGTGTTCAAATTCCCGAACATTTGGAACAAAATGATCTTTCGAACCAGTCTTGAACTACCGTCTCTGAAGAAATTAATATTCCAGGTAATGTGCAAATTTTTAGATTTTAATTTTGTTTAAATTTTGTGTGACATAATTTTTATCAGAAAAATAAAATTTACAACAGCCGAGGAGTACAGGGCTATGTGGAAGAACCTGAAGGATTCTTTCGCGAAAAAATTCCGAAAAGTCAAATCTGGAAAGAGTGGTGACGGTCTGGCAGACGTTGCGGAAGGTGCAGTGGCCAAAAAATGGATGTTTTTTGATCAGCTTCTTTTTTGGCGGACAGCGTTACTTACCGAGAGTGGGAGTAAGTCCAGTATATATTTAAAAAGCGAATTCCTATTCTTTTGATTTGATAAGATTTTGAACTATTTTATTGAAATCAAATTTTCTAGAACCGATACAAATTTCGAGGAACTTGGAAATGAGGATGTGGAAGCCGCACCACCATCAGAACAGGTAGGGGAACACATTCATTTTTCATACTCAATATCTGTAACCAGACAGGACTGCTCTTAAATAATAGTCTCTTTTAACATTTGATACCGGGTATTCTATTTTTTTTCTAGGGTGAGATCGAAGTAACCGCCTCAGAATCCAATTTAGAAATCAGCGTTCCTTCAACCGCAGGACCAAGTCACTTAGGTTTGTGTCCCAAGCGAAAAATGACTGCCTCTGAAAAATTGTATGAAAAAATTGGGAATCACATGGACGTAGTGGGAAAAGTACTGTCCATCCCTGCCGTGACGACTGCTTGTGAAAAGTTTCTGGAATATTTCGGTCAAGTGTTAAGTGAAGTACCGAAAGAAAAAATAAAAAAGTGTGAGCAAGATATGCTAGCTCTGGCAAACAAATATGCAGACGGGTTTTAAGGCGACATTCAAATTGTGTACATTGAGGACTTGAATTAAATTTATTAAATAATGTGTTCATTCAGGGCTTGAATTAAATTTATGAAATAATTATTTAATCAATTTTTCTTGTATTTATGAAATTCAAGAGTGAAGAATTATTTGCATCAGAATTTAAGCATTCAAATATATTTCATTAATGCCGGCAGCCTCAGCCTGCCACTCCACCGCTCCGAAAGAATTAAAGTAGTCCGTAAATCTATGAAGGTGAAGAGCCAGTGTTTTCGCTTGGATTTTGGATTTCATTTCTAAAATACAATTTGTTTTTTTTCTCACCACTGTTGACATTTTTCTGAAATCAGATCTTACACTGTCAAGGGGAGAAAGAACTTTTGAAATCGGTGGGCATGGTACCGAATCTCTTGGTTCGATTTGCCGCGGTCGCGAATTCTATGTGAATTGATCACGCGACACGCAAATTCAGTGGCTTCATTTTGAAGTCGCGGGGATTCGCGACCTGAGCTTGATTAGCGGTCGCGTTTAGACTGTCGCGGTCGCAAAAGCTATCTGAATCCACCTTTAAATGTGAACAGCTTTCAGTACGACAATGGTACTGAATGAATTGTTGTCATTTCATTAATAATATTCTGGGACTGGTGTAGAAGTTGGTCGGATAAAATAACCTCAAAGAGGACGATGTAGCTGGTGGAGAAATACACCATTTTTATTGGAAAAGTGCGTCTAATTCTTAAATACTTAATGCAAGCTCTTTTCACGGAGAAAGTGTCCAACAAAGTTCAGGTTTCTCAATGAGGAGAAGCCTGATAATACAGTCCAACCTGCTATAAAACTCGGTTTGACTCATTATTCTGGTTTTCGTAAAAAAAAATTGTATTCCTTTGAAGAATTTGTCGTTTTATATTTCTTGTATTCATTCAGAATTCATTCTCTTGAATGTCTTTGTTTAAAAAATAACTAGTAGACTGTGATGTAACAGTGATAGCGCGTAGAGCTTTAGTTTGAAATAGAAAGTAGTGAGGGAATCCCTCAGGTGAAGATGTTTAATCAAAATGCCGGTACGAGTATCATGAAATGTATTTATCTAGTTTTGTATGCCACCAGGCCATCAGTACAGATGGCTGAATTTGGATTGCGAGATATAACGCCCGTAATCTATAGAAAATGAATCCATAGATTAGGAAAAGATAGGTAATTATTCCCGTCGCTGATTACGACTTCAGCCTCACTCCGCTACAGTTCATCTGTACTTCGTGATGATTCACCTGTACGGAGAAAGCGACTGAGAAATATAGCACAACATTTTGAAGTTGAAGTCAAAATAGAATGAAATTATTTGGTTTACAATTAACTGGAATTCCGGAGTGCCGCGTCTTTGAAAACGCATTCCGATGTCAAGGGGTAAAGTCTTGGTCACTCGTTCGTGAAGAAATGGCTTATTCTTACTGAGTTTGATTAAAAAATGGTATTTTTAATGAAAGAATAAAATTTTCTTCTTAAAATGCTTTGAAGCAAAAAATCTACGTTCACAGAACTTGTCAAACAAAATTTTGAAAATTGCAAAATAGCATAGTACCGGCTGATATTTAGATAAAAATTATTTCTGGCGCGTTTCGGTCAAAACCTTCGTTCATCAGTAACTTTTTTCATGCCAATTTTACTTAAACGCTCGTCAGGGGTTTTAAGGGAATACCCCCTGGATTTCTAAACCTACTCTACAAAATGCAATTTCTGTCCAGGCAGCCCCTGGTATGGAACTTCATAAATTGACGGATGTCAGAATATTTAGTCCGTTCTAAGAAAATACCCCTGATAGTGCTATGTTTGTGGAGGCTACGATTTTATGGGACTGAAAACATACAGCGATTTTAGAAGTTGGCCGTTTCTTTTCTATCAGGAATCCATTCACTAGGCAACATGAAGATATTCTAATAATTCAAAGATGCTTTATGAGTCATTGAAAAAACATCAAATTGAATTTTTTTTAAGACAAATGTTTTACTTACGAATTTAGAACCCACTCTACTCATTTATTCATTTCAGTTAAAAGCTAATGTAAATTGTAGGTACCCACTTTCTCAAGTCCTTTTTGCGGGGTTGTTTCTTAATTGCTTCGTTATCTGACGGTTATGCTCAGAGTTCGGTCCCTCGACCCCAGAATTGACTGACAAGCATTTATCATTTCCCAATCTTGAAGAATTTATTCCTTCGGTCTAACTATGAAGGTGGATTAATTTAAAGACGTTATTTATTCAAAGCCTCTCTAATTCAGCAGAATGTCTAACACCATTAAGATAATACTGTACGTATTTAATTTAAACATAGCATGCTATAAAAGTAGGAGGCATCATCGAGCCCTTAATAATTATACACGTTCAGGATTCGATCATCTAATGTTCTACCTACCACCACCTTCTTACCACGGAACTTCTTTTCTTTATTCAAGTTTTTTCATGCTTCTAGGGATATGGGTTACCTCCACTAGGCCGAATAAAAATACTGCAATAAACCTCTCAATGTATTCGATGTGGTTTGATTTGGTTTGATTTTTGATTACCGTGTTTAACCGACGCATCCTGATACATTATAGTATAAGTGGAATGGCTAAATTCAGCCTACACGGCACCAATTTTGAATTTAGATTAAATACCAATTAATAACCAATAATAATACCAATACTAATACTAATGATGAAAAAGATTCTTTTCGATGAAATGTATAAGTTTTTATTAGATGATAATTAAGGTCTGCTTAATGATAATGACATATGTAGTATGGCTTCGATTGATGGTATAGTACTTGTATAATGGTGTACCCATTGTATTTTAATCTGTTCTATTGCCTGATTATATTTTTTTTATTAAACCTTTATAAATTCAGTTCGATAAAGTACAAGTTAGCCCTGCCTTCAATATTTCACTTTAACCTCTTCCATTTCAGGCTCGAAATAGAGATAACTATAAGCATTATATATGTGTGGCTTGCATGTCAACAATATTTAAGGAAGGGAAACAAATTAAACTTTAGCTAAAATGAAAGATCAGTTTAGAAGCCACACCATAGATTTATTCTGATGAATTTAATGTGCACACAAACTGAAGTTAACTGAATTTTTTGACTGTTTAAGAATATATACGAATTACCTCAAGCAACTTATTTTACACATTGTCCTTGCCACTTCAATTTACTCAGGGTGCAATCCTGCCAGCAGACACTGTACAGAGCTATTAATGAAGAAATTCAGTGTAACAATTTGGTGACCGGACTGAAAATGGGTTGGAATTGCTCTTCGGAATCCAATTCCCTTTGAAATCACGAAATAATGCCTGCCAACCACTTAATATACTCGAATCGAGCGGTTCTGTTCAGAAAAAGGTCAGTGATAACAATTTCAAGTAGTCAGTAGTCATGAACAACTATGTTGTTTTCACTTTTTTTATCACACGTTGTACTCACAGCATACTCAAGCTTTTGAGACATTTTTCCTTGAGACTCGAACATACCTTCTAGTTTTTCTATCCTAGACTCGAGAGCATCCATCCGGCTAGACAGAGTGCCCATAATCTCGGATACAGATTCAATTAGTTCAGATTCAATTAATTCAGGTTCTCTTTTAAACATTTAGTCACAATCATCTCTACCTAAAGACTCTGTCCAGGATTGAGCGGGACCTTGGCCATCTTACCCTCTCGTGAACCATCTGAACTTGCATTTGCCCTAGTCGCGAGACTGGCATTTGCACCAGCTTTACTTTTTCCAGCCCTATTACTCATTATACACATGTCAATTTATGAATACTCAATATGACTTACGATCGCAATTTCTACTTCCCCAAACTAACACACATACTCGTTTGACAAATATTTCGTTTTCTGCCAAACACACTTAACAGACACAAAATTTTGATTTGATACAACATTTCCATCACTCCAAATTTAAAACCGAATGTTATGATAACAAGTTTTTGATTTTACTACAATTATTTGAACACTTAAATTAAATTTAACAGGAGCGAATGAGAAACGTGTCTAACCTGCTCAACTCTCTCTCTCTCTCATCAATGGCCTGAGATTTGTTGGGTAACTATCAGGACACCCTGTATATTGTTCTGCCTGACATTCTGAGCAGTTTCTAATCTTTACATAGGTAATATAAAATTACACTATGGCGACAAGCGAGCCAATACCGAATAAACTCAAACTAACGCGAAAATAAATTTAGTGGTCGGTGGTTCAAAATATAAATGGTACTGAGTGAGTCTTATAGTTTTCAGAAACAATAATCTTTAAAAAAAAGTCAACATTTCAACAGTAATACAACAATGAAGTAAGCACTGACAATCTAGAGAGTTGCATTTGTTCATGCGTGTACGTCTGTTATGCGTCGTAAATTATGAAATGTTTAAGTACAGAGGGTGTTCTGGACAGTCGATTTTATGCTCTAGTTCCCGCGCTTTACATTTAAAAATTTTGAGATTTGGAAATTTGTCCCGATCAGTGAGGAAAAAAATTCCTAGGAAATTGGAACCGGAAGTGGAAGTGCTCGTCAGAGCATTTTCCAGAAAAACTCCCTCACTAAAAACCGTCTTAAAAAAGTTGGGTGAGTCCTAAATCAAAAATTCCAAGTTATGCGTGGCTGACATATCCAACTGCATCGGATACCGTTGAAATCACAAATTAGCTGGACTTCCTTCACCCCAAAAATATCAATCTCGAAAATTCAACATAAAATCGTAAGTAAGTACGATTTACTAAATCACAGATAAAGAAAATGTGTGGATCCGAAATAAAATGGTCCGTGACCTGGAAGTGGCCACGAGTACGGTATCGAATGTCATCCATAAAGATTTGGGTGCGGGAACTAAAAAGACGGCACCCGTTCACGCCCTGGAACCGTCACACTCAGCAAATCGACTAACAAACAGCAGAAAACTGTATGGGAGACGTTTGGCAGGTCATAGGTCAGAGTTTGTTGTTACTCTAGTTGATGCATGGTTCTATGTGCAGGATTGCAAATGCAAAGGGTCGAGGCGAATTTATTATTGTAAGCCTGCGAAATTTGAGATCGAATATTGCTGTCAGAAGTTTGAAAAGTTTTGTGACAAGTTCATGGTGGCCGGTGCTATAACAGGCCGTGGCGTCATCTCTCCGACCAGAGCACCCGGGAATGTTAAAATTAACGCAGACTACTATATTGAGAAAGCGTTGAAGCCCCTACTTGGAGATAAAGTCGCAGATTTGTACCCACGGGAGGTCGACAAAGATTTTGTGCATTACGAAGCTGCATCCTCGCACACGTCTCGGAAAACCGCACTGTATGACGTCGATTTTAGGTCAGCACTCGATATGACCGTTATTCCTAAGACAGAGATACATGTGAAGAGCCCTGACACCAGTCCCATTGAGTTTTTCGGATTTGGTCTATTAAAACAGAAGCTGCATTTGAGACATGCGTCGATTTTACCAGGTGTCTGGAAACTTCTTTAGAAGGAATGATCAGATGTAACCCAAGAGCAGGTCGAAAAAGTGTACAATTCGGTTAAACGGCGTTTACAACTTGTTAGAAAGATGCACGGACAACACGTTGAGCAGACAAAACAAATTCATATGCGCAAATTGAAATTTTAACGCAAGATTTTTTACTGTCCAGAATAGGCAGTAACCTCTGTATTAAATTCAAATCTGGTAAAGTTAAGGTTACAGAAACATAAAAGCGCTGGAACGTTTAGCTTTGAGACATGAGCTTAATCCTTTTAAAGGATATCGCGGCAAGTGGATGGGTCAGCGGCCCCTAGTGCGATCGCGCTCAAACTCGGCACAGAGGTAGTTCTTGGTGCCCTGAAGTCTTTTTGTTAAGGACGTAAGCCCAAAAAAACGTTGGGTCACCGCCAGGGGTCACATTGGTCCCTCTTAACCTCAGCAATGACACAAGCATAAGTTGTTGTTCAATGTCTATCTCCCCATCTTGAACTCGACCTCTGGCCGCGGGCGTTGACCGCGGACAAAAATGCCAGAGGGAAAAGTTGCTTGTCTCGACGCGTGCAACAACTTTTGTTGGGGTCATTGCTGAGGTCAAGAGGGACCAATGTCGTGACATTTGGTAACCCCTGGCGGTGACCCAACGTTTTTTGGGCTTACGTCCTTAACAGAAGGACTTCAGGGCACCAAGGACTACCTCTGTGCCGAGTTTGAGGACAATCGCGCTAGGGGCTGCTGATCCATGCACTTGCCGCGATCTCCTTTCTGTATATTCATGCAGAGTTTAAAGTTCATGCGTTTAATGTGTCAAATAAGAAGATATAGATATGCAATTCAAGTGAGCTGGTCCGGCTTATGAGAATCACACGGTTAAGCCACCAGTAACGAATATTATAAAGTCAAAATATAGTAATTCACTTTACAAAGTAGAAGAATTTTATTTGAATGTATTTTATTGATTTTATTTTGTAAAATTGACTCTATTTCTTCAAAAAAAAATTAACTCACCTTATTTTTGAATTTATTTTGAAATATTTTAAAACGCGTGAATCCACGGACTTCTAGAATTTTCCGTTTTGGACTACCGTTCATTCCAAAATAATAGGCGGCTGGAGATTCCATAACTACGGACGATTCCACGAAAACAACCAAGCTAGAAATTTTAGCCAAATGTACAGGGCTTACGGAAAAGTAAACAAACTATTTTTCCTTAGCAGCCGCCTATTATTTTGGAATGAACAGTAATATGACCGGGACCCCATATCCGCTCAAAGTTTTACAATTCAACGAAATTTACTGAAATCATTGACCGGCGTTTGGGATGAGATAATAAGTCCTGAAAAAGACAAGGAATCTTGTGCAGTTCGTTAGTCTATTGTTTTTACTGCAGTCTAGTATTTCGGCTTCCACTGTTGTCAACATTCGGAACTACGTTTTGGAGTCAGCGGAAAGTAGTATTTGAAGCGCTTTACAAGTGTTTTACATGAGCTTTACTGCGCAATATAGATATTTTTTTAAATATATTCTACAACGTACTGCGTGCTCCTCCCACAGGGTTAATTCAACTGTATGCGATATCCCAGCTCTGGTGAGTGGTTGAGCCCTGAGCCAAATTTTGTCATTGGTCAGATAAATGCAACCCTAAATAGTACTGCGAAAACACCGAGTATTCCATCTGGTTGTTTAGAATTTCAATTCCACCTGCTTTTAAGTCATGATACATACGACGTCTTTGCACTTTAACGATATACAAAATTTTGATAATAAATCAGTTGATTTTACTTATTGTACAAGCGTTCAAATATCTCGGCCTGCACCTGGACGAAACGCTGACATGGGAAATTTATTTAAGGCATGTTACCACAGCTCTTACCGCCAGAAGAAACCTTCTGAACAGACAAAAACGATTCTTTTCAAAACCTCAGATCAAAATCTTCTGTGATAGTCTAATCCTGGGTGCGTTAGACTACTGTTTACCTGCCTGGGAAAATCTCACGCAGTCAGCCATTGAATGTATAGACAAAATTTTACTGAGTGTGCTAAAAAAGGTGGTATGTAAAAATTATAGCGCGAAAGAAAGGTTTAATCAAGACGAAAAATCGAACTGGCTTGTAATGAATGAAAAAAGAAATGTGTATGCCTCCAAATTCATCTTCAAAAACATAATCAGTGAATCAAAAGTAACCCCTGCATTCTTGAACGACTTTCGGATAATAAGGGATGAAAACTCTCAACGTAACTTAACCATTGCCCTATTATTTCAAAACTCGGCATTCCGAAAGAAATCGTTCAAATACTACATTACCAAAATTTGGAACGACCTCCCGTTTAAAATTTGAAACAGTACCTCCTTACCAGAATTTGACATCAGAATTCGACAACACTACGTGGGACAGCGAGCTGACATACATATATATATATAATTGATTCGAAATATTATTAGTATTATTATTGTGGGGGGGTTGAATGGATGAAACTTGGCTAAAATACACTTAAACGCTCTGTTGCTAATTGACTGAATTTTGCAATAATGTGCAAAATTATTAAAACAATTTTCTGATAAAAACTTAAAATCCAGTTGTTACTCTAAAATCTACTGATGTTTGGGGTCACTCCAGACAATTCAATCCACGCCCCACGGGTGTATCAAAACAGACAAAGTCTCTACCCTGATGACGACTATGCCACTGATACTCTAAAACTAGGACACGTACGTCCGTCTAAAACTGAGCGGAATGAAAACGCTCTTCTTATAATATCCGAGGAGAGATTCTCTATTACTTCCGACTCTACAAAATTCTGCCCATGATCTCTTGCTTTCACAAATCAACTATGAATGACTGATGTTAGACCCAAAATATTTCAATTGATAATATTTATTAATTTCAAGTCACCAAAATCCAAAGAATAGAAAATTCGGTTCCGGTTGTCGTTCATCTAATTTCCACAATTTTTCACTTAATCAGGGGTTTCCTGATCACCAAATTTCACACAACACGGCCTTCTTGATTTTGGATCTTCTTACCACTAGGGCTACACTTCAATCTAACTAATTAAATATTACAAAAGCAACTGATTTTTAATTTCAAATTTTAACTCTGAATTCCTGAGCTCCTTCCCTCTCTCCTCCTCAATCCATTCTGACTCCTACCTTTCACTTACGGCGTGGTCTTCATCTCTCTGTCATGCCACTCATGACTAACTTCCAAATCCTCCTCTTTTTCAAAAACAAAGTTAACATTTTATGACTACAGATGGTACCTTTGTACCTTACAACTTTTGCTCGCAACTCGTCATTCTACAGTTGCAATTAATGAGTACATAATTAATTCGCTCACGCAGAGTCCGCATGAACCCTAGGTATTATAGTGCAGTTTACTGTACTATAATACCTAGGCATGAACCGAAATATTATAAGCAACTTTTTAATGGTTTTTTCTATAAGTATGAGTATTTTCTAATTAAAAAACGGAATTCGCATAGACAATTGTATTCGAAAATGTAATTGGAAATCTGGAATCCTCAAGTTCATAGATCGTAAAATGAACTGACGCAATTTACAAATACCCGGAGTCTGAACTTGAAGTAAATCCTTCGGTATGTCCGTCCTAGCTTGGATGTGATACATGGAGGCTGACCCCAACTATATTTAGATATGTGGATGGTTTGATATTATCCGGACCTACAATGAACGGTAAATGCCTTAAACGGTTTTCTCACCGCTTAAAAATTTTTTGACTGTACTTCTCTAGCCGTAATGGAAGGCGACCTAATCTGTGCAGAAAAAGGTAGCTACCACAATTATATGTAATATAATTGTATACTAGGATATATGTCGTCCCGCCACGGTTGCGCCACAATAGAGCGAGCGAAGCGAAAAAGCTTAATACATACGACAAAATACGTCTCGCTTAAAAATAT
>JAQGCA010002752.1:0-13178 GCA_034698945.1 Protaphorura quadriocellata | reverse complement strand
AACAAAAATACAAAATTTGCAACCCATCCCTTCCTCTTTCGGCACGACTTCCTCTTAGTTTACAACTATTTTATTTTGATTACATTTCTCTTTGACGATTAATTGCTATCGGTAGGTATGTATATAGGACTGAGGTAATTAAGTAAAACTTTGTTTTAGCAACTCTGATATAACATAACACCCATTATGACGCACGAAATCTGAAAGGCCTGAGAAAGTGATTTCCGTCCACAAAATAAATGTAATATCGGGAGTATTTAATAACTGTACCTTTAAACGTTTTAGAAATAGAAATTATGTTTATCATGGCACTCAGTTTTTGTCAGTTATATCGATTAAGAGCAAGTGCGTGATGTCAGTTGTGCTTACATCGGAGTTGTATTCTAATTAATCGGGTGTGGTACAAATTTACGCTTGTCTAATTCTCTGTTTGTTATTTTTTTTCTGACTTAGTCTCGAATCCCTGTCAGTGATGACTATGTTGAGCCACTGGATCAACTCAATGTACCCGGTGCACATCATTCAGACGTATCATTGGCTCCTTCGTCGTCATTGGGCCAAGGATGGCCAGGATTGAATGACCCGGACGAGCCACCATATCATGAGATTACAGAAAAGTACAACGCACCCTACTATTACTCGGACACACTGAAGGGTCTTCCAGAGTCGTTGGTCAGATCGTCGGACGCCCCTTACCCCTTGCCACCAATTGTTGGGTCGTCAATCCGTCGTCAGGACTGCGGAGATCACTCAATAACCCCCTACAGTTGTTCTCATAGCATTTGGGTCAAGGGGCCAATGGCACGTAAACGTTATGAGACCGCATTCCTACCAGCCACATCCTCTCCTGCCACTGTATTTCCAGACGTAGACTCCCTCCTGTCCGCCATTGAATCGACTTCCGTCTCAGATGAACCCATTGTATCGAGGCCACTCACCTCTGGGGTCACCGTCGTAACCGCCCAGACACACGTCCAGTACTGTAGACCAGACGAAAGAGATGAGGACTGGCCTAGTCAAATGACTCCATCCCCACCCCAAAAACATGTACCATTGAGTGAACCGCTTCCCCAAAAGAAACGTTATGAGTTTACCCAAGGAGGCTGTGACTCGAACACTTTGTCCACACAAAGTAGTAGTGGATGGAGTTCTAACACGTCCGGTTCTCTCTCTCAGAATGACAGTTATCAAGGAAACCCAAGGAAACACAGCACCAGGGTCACTCTGTTAATGAAAGATAACTCAATCAGCTCCCTGGAGTCCATTGACTCAACTAAGAGCGAAGACATGAGATTCTCACGCCCAAAGGAGCGTCTCCACCAAAGTCAGAAGACCACAAAACTCCTATCACCAATTTCAGACAAAAGTCCACTAGACCCATCCAATTCTTCCATTTACACGATGGACCAGAAGGATGGGTGGCTAGGGAATTGTTATGGGTACGCAGGACTAGGTCAGCCACCAACGAAGACAACTTCCTGTCTACATGGTACAGCCGTCGCAGATCACCTCGCCGTTCCATGGGAAATGCCAAAATTGAGACGAAGACTTGCACTTTTAGCTGATTCAGGCATATCCTTGGATTTTCCATCAAGTGAAAATCAATCCAGAGAACCGCCATTTGAGAATTTTTCAGTCTTTCCGCGAATACACAATCCCAAGGGAAACTTGGAATTGCGAATCCCGAAGAATGATTCAGGTGAAGAGTTCGAAGAGTACCTTGATGGGGAAGAAACTGAGGCACAGTACCAGGAAGAAAATTTTAATGAACAAAAGAGAGAACCTCCATCTTTGAACAGGGTGCAAAGTGACAAATCAAGATTTGATCGCTGCAGTATGAGATTAGATTTTGCAAGGACGGAACAGCCGGTGTGTGAGATTGATCCTGGGATTGAACTCGAGGCTCAGGAATGGTTCCATGGCCATATTACAAGATCAGAGGCTGAAAATATTCTTAGAGCAACAAAGGAGGGCTCATTTCTCGTCAGAAACTGTGAAAGCTCAGCGTTTAATCGTTATTCCCTTAGTTTAAAGTAAGTTTCTGAATTTTTCTCTAGGAATATTTTACGAAATGGCAAGGCTTATTTAGGATTTAGGGCCTGCTGCTTTAAAAATTCAGATAAAACCTCGGAGTAGGAAGAATATGGTTTTCATTCTGGCTCTGTCGACCGCTCATATTTGTCAACACATTTATTATTTTAGAAGTCCTTTCAGAAAACTTCTAGAATCCATAATAAATATTAAAAGCTAAAGATAAGAGAGTCTTCAGAAGCTCTATGGCTAAATGGATGTTTTTAGCCTTAGCTCAGAGCAAGGAAAAGATGGAAGTTTTGGAGGAAAAGTCCTTGTTATTATTTAGCAGGAGACAAGAGAAGAGTTTTTCGCACAGATAAAACTTTGCGGACAAACTTTCTTCATAAATTTTAATGCCAATTGGACAATTTTCATCAGTAGGATGAACTTAAGATGGAACATATTTCCTCTCTAGGTAGTACTTACAGATGATTTAATGGCACAGTGCCCCAAATATGTCTCTATTTTTGCAATCTCCCTACTTGGAACAATTCCCACGAGGAAGAACATTAAAGCCGCCTGATTTAATCAGTTAAATCGGAAATGTTATTTACAGTAAGCACAAACTTTGCAGATCAGACTTGTGGAAAACTTACCGCAAATCATGAACTACGCAGTAGTCTACTCGCTGATTTCAAAACTCAATATTACTCTATAAATAATATAAATGTGTATGATTTATTGTTTTTCAGAAGTGCTCGTGGATTCATCCATATCCGGATTGAACCGAATTCTCTTGGCACGTTTTCATTGGCTGAACAACAGTTCGATTCGGTTCCTCACATGGTGCTCCATTTCATGTCAAATCGACTCCCAATCAAGGGTGCCGAACACGTGAAATTAAAATACCCGGTTATCATACAACTTCTCTAAAAAAAAACTTGTATTATACGACGAACTCGGAAAATCATTCTTTCAATCTTTCAATTACAGAAGATAATGTACACTGTGTATGTGTGAAACTGCAGACCTAACTTGTCGGCCCCTCGAAATCCAGTCAAAACACTTAAAAGTCTAAGCCAGAATGCTGACGATGCCCTCTTCCGACATTCCCAGAAAATGAGCTACCAAACCGATACAGAGTTGACAGTCATGGTGAACATTAAATAATTTTTACCTTAATCAAACAAAACTGAATGTTGACGTCCTCCTGTGCGAGCGATTGTGTTTAAAATTTAAAATTAAATGTTGACTTTCAAATAATCCTAAGAGTAAAGCCGTCCTTCCATGCATGATTCCTAGATCCATCAATCCATTTTAAACTGAACGTACGTTTTCGAAAAATTGGTAGGAAAATACATACATATTTTATGAAGGATGATTCGCTTTGTTCGGCCACTGCATTATTTAAACAAAGCACAATAGTTGAGTTAATCCGTATCGTTTCGCTACATATCCGAGCAACAAAACATTTAATATTACTGGCCATCTGCCAAACTAGTTATAGTTCGGAGATTTATGTGTTCACAACATGGCGACTATTTTGCCTCTTAATAATTCGAGAGAATTTTAAACAATTTGAGATTGATAAATCGTTCTAATAATTCGAGATTATACTTTTAGGTCCGGATGATGAAATATTGTATTAGATGGTTATTTACAAGGAGACTAGACAAATTAGTGAATTTTCGAAACGAGGAGACTTCGTAAGTCAATGTGCAGCAAAACTCAAAAAATGCGGAAATGAAGAACTGCTATCCCAAAAACTGCCGCTGTTCAACCTACAAAAGCTGCAATTTGACTATTTTGTTTAGTCTCCTTGGTTATTTATGTAACCTCACAATTAAGATAATTGTATATGCGTATATCAGAGGCCAATGTTTCTTATAAATTTGATTTCAAAAATTGTCTGAAAGCAGATCTGATTCACATAACACAGATTATTTCTGTAATCAACAGACAATTACATGCTCTCTGTCGTGATTCGATTAAATGATCTAACGGTTCATGAATTAACGATAGATAATTAATCATTAAAAATCAACTGAGAAGTCATCAATGTAATGCGCAGTACTGTTTCACTTATTAATACAAACTTTATTGATACCTATTTTTAAGGGTAGAATTAACTCGTGTCTCAAAACTATAATTTAGTGAGGGCCAAAGTCAAGATTTAACTGAAAATGTTTAGCAGAAAAAAGTAGTTCTAAGATCGTAGCCTTCCTTAGTTTATTTAAATTGTATTTGATCTTACATTGTATTTTTATGACATTCCAATATGCATACATAGACTATGTTAGTTTTGAAATGTACTGAAAACTTGTCAAACGTAACAGATTATAAAATTAATACGTCCTGGATACTTGAAATCATATCTTTAGTATTTTACTACTAAAATAATTTGGTCATGTTCCTTCCCAATCGCAATCCGACTAATAGTACATTCCGTCGACGGCAATACCCATTAAGCTATCCAGAACAATACCAGACCATTTTAAAATATTGAGTTGGCCATTCTTAGGCGTCTTCAAATATCTACGGAATCTCTTATACGTTGTACAAGAATTTGCCAAAGTAATCCAAGTAAATCAATTGTTGGAAGAATTGTTGAATAATGAATGTTCAAGTATTTAATTGTCATTTTTAGTGGATTTTTAAAACTAGTTGAATCTCAGTTCGCTAAATCCATAGTTCCAGCCCCGTGGTTCTCTTGAAAGACAATAAAATTAAGTATTACGTAGTTCGCAGGGTAATCCATGAGATTTTGATTATAAATGACTGTTTCGGAGATTATTTGTGAAATTCGCAATGGGGCTGAAATTATCTGGTTAGACAAGTGTTGCTGAAATTTACTATAATTATTCGTATCAACTTAAACTGAAGACTCGGACTCAAGCTATACGTCATGGAGCTCTTCCGACTGTAATATACACGGAAAAGTGTGTGAGAATTTCTATCTTCTCAAGATCTGTTACATAAACAATTAAATGAATTTAACAGGTGCAAAATCTGTTACCGGATAATAAAGAAATAACTGGGACGAACTGCATTACACCGTCTATTTTCTCTATATAATATATACTATACCAGACATTGATAGTTATAATCAAAATGTAGAGTGTTAATT
This sequence comes from Protaphorura quadriocellata, assembly GCA_034698945.1. NCBI lineage: Eukaryota > Metazoa > Arthropoda > Collembola > Poduromorpha > Onychiuridae > Protaphorura > Protaphorura quadriocellata. The sequence continues at coordinate 8,038 of JAQGCA010002752.1, read as the reverse complement.
AGTCATATTCTAGTGAAATGATACGGCTAATATCGTATAAGTAATTATCATAAATAAATCGCAGCAAAAAGAAAGTCATCAGTCAAGTAATATTTGAATGTTTCTTGGAACCAAAATTGTACTACGATGGAAAACTTTAATTCAATAGTTAATTAAACAAAATGAAATAAAAACTTCATTAAAATGAAATTATAATTTTATTTTGTGCTGGGCATACTTTTCAGGTGACTTTATCACGACACGCTGAGCACAGACCATTTCATTGACTGGAAGTTATTATTGTGGTATTCATTAAAACTACTTCACCTTATAGCATACAGACTTCATCCGATAAAGAAAGAACAAAATTTAAAAAGATTCCTCTACAGAATCATCCGTGGTAAAGGATATTTACCGAATATTTTTTTTTAAATTTGCTTAAGATGTAAAAACGTTAAGTTACATTCATCTCAAAAATTGAATCTTAGAGAGTCAATTCTGTCCAATTTCTCCAAAACTTACACAGAATTGAACATACATCTGGCTGTTCATCCGTTTACATATTCTAGTCAATATAGGCCATATATGTGAATATTTGTGACACAAATTGTACATTTTTTCTCCGTATAATGTACACCTGGAATAGACAATTATAATGAGTTAAGTACGGTGGGTAAATTTTTTTTCTAATGAAGCGTAAGAACTTTCCCCGATCTGTTTAGAGCTTCTTGGTCTGGCCTTTAGAGACTGGACGAAGACCAATATTGTAATCGGAAATACATACTTTGGTAAACCGATTCGTTGTTACGATGAAAACATGTAAATTACATGGTGCATGAAAATAATTCTATCGTAAGATTGAATTAACACTATCTCATCACGATACCCGTCCGGTTTATGAAGATGGGCTGCTAGTATGTCATTTTTAAAAAATAAATTGTGATAGTTACTAGTAATCGATAATGACGCCAGAACAGCTAAAATACCAAAATACTAGCCTTTTCTGTTGACAGGGATGAGGAGAAATGAACCAATAGTGCCCAGGGCTTTTATCGAGAAGCACTTTCATGCGGTTAAACAACAAAGGTATCAACACGGTCAGCTCAAAATTCACGGTTTCAAATAATCTCCCAGCTGCCCTCTGGTTTGGAGAAAATTCACAGCCAGACGCTCAAAAGATTTCTCTTTCTCTCAGTAGAGTGTTCTCGTGTTTTGTTCTGCTTCGTTGAGCTGCGTCCACATCTCTGTGTCAAATTTTAGGTAGATCAAATGGGTTTAAAGAGAATAAACGTTCTAAACAATTGTTAGTCTTATTTGAGATTAAACACTCTTTATTTGAGTACAGCCGAAGCCTCATTAACATTATTAGAGACAATTCATTTCATTCATTAGGTAAAACCTAATATGAATCACTACTAACCTATAAATTATTCCGTAAATCAGAACCCACAATTTTATAAGAACAACCAAGCGGGCTGTGGAAGACAAGTCAGACTCAAATGGGGTCAAATTTAATGTTATAAGGCAGAGCAAATCTAGCAGACGGGAAAGAAGTGATTTGAGTTGACCAAAATTTCTTAACTTTTGAAACTAACAGATAATTTAGTTGCATCTTTGAACTCTTTAGTCTGGAAAGTAGTTCACTTCATTTCGTCTGAATTTATTCTTTATTTGTCTTTCACTTTTTGACTTTCATCACTTTTCCCCACATACATTGACATTCCAGTTGTATGAAAAGGAAAGTTAGTGTATCATTACTTTGCTTTATGGTTAGAAAGATAAAGTTTTCTCAATTCCCATTCCTACTCCAACTTTCAGAGAAAAAAACTTTATATTCAAGGTTTACCATTCGGTCGGGTTGTGCATTCAGGGGTTGACTCGACTGCATCCAATGTGCAACTTCTCAAAAATTATTCTTATCATTTTCCACATACATTTGTTCCTGTGACTCGAAGACAAAAAGAAACTAAAATATTTCATTCTTTATTTTGGAAGATTAAACTACAATTTAGTAACAAAATTTAGGATGACGTCACTCTCCCATTCAAAGCTTTGTTCGGATTGAGATTGTATCCGGGTTGTTCAATTCGACAATTATTGTTTGAAACAAAATTAAACATTTGTTTCACGCCATAAATCAAACCGCTCCGCCCAAATTCTTTGTGTCTGTCAAACAGAACTTTTTTCTTCAAAATTACAAAAATAAATATGACCATATAAACTTTTTAATCTGCGTAGTAAGTAATTTTACACAAGAAATTAAATTTTCCAGTATACGACAGAATCAAAAGTAATGCTTATTAAATTACTTTGAAATTATTGAACCGAATTCGGATTTGAAAGGTTCTTTTTTCCGAAACTGTAAAATTGAACGATAGATTTATTCCAAAAGTATTGTTTTTACTCAAACTATGTTAAGTATACTGTGGAAACCACGTATCCAGTGTTTTACAGTCTATTTCCCCTCCACTTCATTTCTAATTCAATGTCGCTGATTGTACGAGCAGACTGTATGGTTTTGAAAGATGGAAATTTGAGTTAAATCAGAGTTAATGTCCAGTCCGAGGAGCGTGCAGTAAATAGAAGTGAGGGAAGAGAAAGGCTGTGGAGCGGTTTTCCGCCTCACGTCCACGCTCACGAAACGATTTGAAGGAGAAAGTCCCATAACTGAGAATGAGATTGCTTGAACTGACATTATTACAGTTGTGGATTGTCCTGGTGAATGTGAAGAGATCAAATTGAAAACCGAAAACGGGATGACTTGAGCCTTTGCCTTGTCGATATACGTTGTTAGTAAGCAAAAAGGAACGACCTCATTCTATTCGGGGGGTAGCCCCCTCTTCTCCCTTCCATTCTCCTTTCGACCAACCTTTATTCTCATAATCATTGAAGGTTAGCTTAGAGTGAAATTGAGTGGAGCCTTCCAAATTGCTGTAATCTCAGCCTGCATTAATGTCACTAGAACTACGACTCACTCTCTCCTCTGTCCCCAACTATGTATGTCCCAGTTCTCCTCCCCCCCCTCAAAAAAACCAACATTACATTGTTCTGGATTATTACGTAACCTGCTTACCTTTTATTTGACTCTTTCCTTTATTTAGTTCCCAGGAGAATGAAATGTGCGGACCAAAGCACGTGGACAAGTGAGAGAACTTTACTCAAAGCAATTCAACCTGCGGTTCTTGTGCTCAACTTAGTTTCCTTCGCCATAAGGAAAACTCCAGAGGTCATCATTATCTTATTTATCACGCACGAATCCAGAATAATTTTATTTCGTACTTCAAGGTTAGAGAATTTATTTACAGTGGAATTTGTACCAAGTGACCGAATTTGACGACAAATTTGAGGTCATGTGACCTATTGTCGAGGTTTACAGGGGATACTTGGTCTATTCAATCAAGTGATCACCTGGCCTAACGTAGCCACACGCGGGATAGATTTTGTTGTAGCTCATAACATAACAGAGTGAAAGTTTGTAAGATGGAGACTTGGAAAAAGTATTAGAAAGTACGCTAAATATTATTACTGATGGTAGCTCTTGAATTGGATCTGTTTTACTGTAATGTAACTATCGGCTATCATAGTTACCGAATGGAAGTTGCTTTATTTTTTTCCGTGATTTTAATTAGTAAATTATGATTACAAGGGAAGGGATTTTGAGGGAGTGAAAGTTGGAGAAAGTAATGACAAATCCAAATCCGTTGTGAAGTTTGTTAAAATATTGTTGTTTGGGTTAGTTTTTGAATTGGATATATAAGTTAAGGTAATGCTACACAAGGGGACGGTTAGTTATTTGTTTTTGTAAAGAAACCGCCTTCGTAAGATACGTTGAAGGAGGGGTTCGGTGAAGAGAGCCCATGTTCTCTTGCTCTCTCTGCCAGAATCTCTAATAACTATTGAGTTATTTGACTAAAGGAAGTCTCACGTTCTTCTGTTTCTAAACGCGAGTCCATCCCTTGAGAGTTTCAAAACAGGGAGTCATGTTCTTCCTTCGAAATAAGAGACGATTGGGCTCTTGGGCCAAATAATTTCACACTGTAAGGAAAGGAAAGGAATTTCTGAAACAACTTTTATTGCACGTTGACAAACCTTCACGACAATAAATGCAAAGTACATGTACACAGTCTAGTTTTGTCACGTATCCCGTTCCAGCTGGCTTAAGAGTAGTAGTTATGGCATTTTGGAGCATTTTCCGCGAATGGATTTAGATGAGATGTGGAGAGTTTTGTTTTTGGTGGCCTACATAACAGACACACAAAATTGTTCCTTCCTACTTATTACTATTAATTACGTTCGTACAAAAACAAATCCTACAAAATGGACTACAATCTTATCTGAATAAATTATAGTCATCAGGACTACTTCACCAAATTCCCGTCATCTAGACGGACAATTGACCAATAAAACCATTGTTTCCCCAAAGCTTAAAACTCTTTAGATTTTATCTCTCACCCATAACAATTGTGGCAGGAAACTACATTAGATTTCTATGGTTCAGAATCTCATTCTCCAATAATTCTCATTTCTCACATTAATACAAAGAAGATAAAGTTTGAGATAGGGTGTGACGCACAGCACTTGCACGAATCCGACTTGGCTGTCCAGCATAACCCCGGCCAATACCAATCAAGTGCCATAAAAGTAAGATACTTCCTTCAGATGGCTATATTTGCACATGAATTCACCACAGAGCCCTATTCTCCGTGCTATGCTATTCTAACGGGGAAAATGGAATTAGGGGTTTGAAAATAACATCAAAGTTTGAATTTGATTCTTTCTTTCATCAATGGCACTATTTGGGGAAAACACAATGCATGTAATTATTCTGTACTAAACTAATCAATAGTCAGAAAAGCTAAGTTTTATCTGAAATACTAATTAAAAATTAAACTTTATGTAATTACATAAAATTTCTGCGGAAAACATTCAACATCAATTAAATATCTAAATTTTAACGCTTACATATTGTTATAATTTTTTTGGTCTGCTTTTTAGAAAGAAATGAGAATTACATCATCGAGGTGGAGAACCTCGAAATATATATATGTATGTATGTTGTGTATGTGAGTTCATTTATTAGTATTTAGTATACACAAGTCACGCTATACAATGACTACAGAAGTTCATTTCCAAGAAGTAGAATCGCAGAGTTAAAAATTAAATTATGCCTCCCTTAAGTATTACATAGAGTGCCATTTTGCACGTACGCTCTCCCAACAGCACGGCCTTTTGTACCGAATAAGTTACGCTAGTAAGAAAAAGTAAGTCGAATTTTTCATACAATCAAGCATAATCCTTTAGATTCACATATTTAGTCGACTTTTTCCACTCGGAGTATGTTAGGTACCTTAAATTCACCTAATTAATAAAATTGCTGACACGAGGAGTTGACACTGGACTCGAATTGAGAAGAAAGCTCCAATTTTGATGAGTTCATATCTAATGGGATAACTTCCAACACTTCGAGACGAACCTGAAAACATACAAAGAATTTATGATTGTTACATGAGTCTGACAAATCTACGACGGAACATAAATCTCTGCAATCAACAGCCTATTGTATTGCGCACGAGGTAAAGTAAATGTATGTCCTAGTCATTTGTCTAATTTAGCTAGTCGTACAATCGACTAGTAATTTAACAAATGACTCGTATTTTTAGTAATTTTAAAAATGCCATAGTGTGACTGAAGATGCTGAGCAAATAGCATCGTTGTAATAGCAGTATAAACAAATCTTGCTTACTCTTTTCTGCAATTATTGGAATTTTGTGAGTGGATTTTAGAAATAGTGTGAATCATACATATGATAACCAGGCAATTCAGAGATTAAAAATTCGATATTACAAAAAAATCAAGCTGGAAATACATAATAATTAAAATCAGTTATTTAGAACAATAAAACATACCAGAAGTTCGACGATTGTCATTATTATTATTGGACTGGGAGGAAGAGTTGTCTACTACGGAGGAGATTTTGGGTCGGTCATCCTCATAAATTGTAAATTCGGAGGACTGAAAATAACGGTCAAATATGGTGGCTGTACATCTCAGCACAATCCGGTTGTGAACGAAATGAGTTGGTTGAAGCCTCAAACGCAAGCTTAGTCTCGAGCTCTCACTACCCACGAGGTCTTTGGGCTTCTCGAGTACAGATGTGATCGGAGCCTAAGGAAATGGATTAATTAATCAAATAATCAATAATATACATGCACAGAATACAGAAAGTCATTTAGTGTTAGAATCTTATTTCGACACACAAATTCCTACTAAGTGTCTTCCAATAAGGCCATAAACAAATAACAACTACAATAACAAATACAATTAATAGTTAATAAATCCTAACAATGTAGCTGAAATTAAGAAGTATCAGATATGATCGGGTTGGGGTAAGAGAAATGCATTTGTTTTAATGCATAGAGTCGAAGTCGAATCAAGGGCGACTCCCGTCAAACGAATGAAGTAAATGAATGTAAAAATCGCATGCTATTTCCTTTACCGGAGTTGAGTTGATGAACCAGGTAAGATTAGCGGCCGGCTTTGAGCGATATGAACTGCAGTTAGCGTCGATAATATCTCCGACAGAGTAGCGGGGTTTCAGACCACCGATGACAGGTTTCGAGTCCGGAAAAGCTGTCGGAGGAATTAAAATAGTTAAAGGTCATAAGAGAAATGGCACAGACGTACACGAAACACTGAAAGTACGTTAGTTCGCAGGCCTCCCATATCTCACGGGTTAATCAACGTTCTTCAAAATATGAAAATTATCCCCTAAAACTTTGACTTTGCTTGAATTTTCGAAATGCATCCAGTTCAAAATCACGTTCTTCAGCTATCAGAATTTATCTGCCCTGTAAGTACTCCCAGTTTTCCTTATTCCACTGCAATAATAGGGTAGGGTGGGCTAATATTGACCACTTTTCTAGCAAGGCTTCTTCAGACCTCTGAAAGAGTTGATTTGACATGAAATGAACTTTGCATACACATGTATCCGTTTGGTAACAAAATAAATTTATTTCCGAATTTTTCTAGTTCGGTTTCTAATAGCAACAGCCAACAATCTGCAACAAGTTGAAAAACCCTCCAAAACGAAGCCGTGTCCCAAAAATGACCACCACGTGACCCAAATTTGACCACCCATATTTTCTATATGCTAATTTTGACCGCAAGTTAGTGTCCCAATTTTGATCATCATGTATTGAGATGGTGGTCATTATTGGGACACACGCCGAACCGAATTTGGGCGTAATGCAATCAGGAGGTGGTCATATTTGGGACACGCGCCCGATTTATAAATAATTTAATTAAGGTAAAATAAATCATCACAATTTGGAAAGCAATGTTTAGCATGGGCGCCCCGGCTAAAATTAGGACACTTTCCTCCGTCTAATTTTGGGACACGGTTTGATTTTTCCGGATCGATCTAGTTTTTCTGAAATTGCTGACAAATTTTGAAAATCTAATGAGAAAGAAAATTATTTTTGAGTTCAGAGTCACATTCGCGCCAATGTAAATTCTGGAATTGTAGTTACATGTTTCTCTCCATCCGCACCATGAGTCCTCCCGCACTTCACTTTTCCATTCCCGCGAAGTTTGCGGGATTTTTGACTCCGATTTTGAAGATTCTAATTTTTTTTAAATATTTGTCGATGATTTCGGCGAATTGTAACTATCGCCGCGAAATGCAGAACTTATTTGCCTAATTTACAAGTAATTCATGTTTTTGAATATGGACGTATATGTGCGCCACTCGCGAATTAGAAAGTGGCCTTTTTTAGCACACCGGTCAAAATTAGACCAGTCTATCCTATGTAACGCTTCCCCTTGAATGAGATCGCAGTATAGGAGAGTTATAGTTGAGGCAAATATCCCGAAGATGGCAGTGCGGCCTGGACTGTACAGCTGAAATCCTCCATATGCAGTTTAACATTACAGCCAACTTCAACCTATAACTAACTTCGTTCGTGTAATATTTTCATGTTCGAGTATATTTTTTAAAAATAGCAAATAATTCACTTTAAATTATATCTGACCCCCGTGAAAATCAAAACAAAGCTGCAAG
>JAQGCA010002751.1:0-13180 GCA_034698945.1 Protaphorura quadriocellata | reverse complement strand
TGCCTTCGCATGATTTTTCGAGTCCAACCATGCATTGGTGAATGTTCGGCATACGCCCAAATAAGCAGCGTGCATAAAATCGAAACCAACGGTACTTGGCCAAGTACCGTACGGTAAAATACTGATGGAAACCTTCCGTATTTACTGAGGCTATCCCTTCACACTGCAATATTTATGCAGCGTGGCCCATATTCAAACCGTCTGAAGCAGATAATTGTATACTGTTAGCAGAAATATCTTACCTCCTTTCCAATGGCGAAATTGTTATGAACCTCCAAAACTATGGTTCCATCTTCAATTAACGGCTCCTGATTTTTGAGAACGTGGCAGCTGATACAATGTCCATATAAATCCATTGTGCACTAAATAACCTTTCCAATTAATTACTGATTTACATAATCAAGATAAAAGTTTTCACCAAAAATGTCAATCAGAACTGAACACGACTTGTTTTAAATCAATTAGGTAGAGCACGACCAATTCTCCGTTTATTGGTGATCTTTTCGAACGCGCGAATAACATTTAATATTACATAGATATGACGGAATGTCATATTTACAAACTTAGCCCTAAACAATATAAGGTATGCATTTGCTGCACCACCTTGAATATACAGGAAGTGCCGAACCCAATTAAATATTAGTCACAACTGTTTATTTTTGACAAAACAATAGATTTGAAATTTAAACGCATCGGGATACGGTTCGTTAGTCGCGCAACTCAATTTCGAATAAAATGCCTACCCCAAAATTTTGTCAAAATTAGAGAAACTACGAGGAATAGATGTACAAGTACAAAATAAGTAACAAAATGCGGCTGGTTTTAGCTAATGCCTAACAAATAAATTCTTAATATTTTCCATCAAGTTCCAGACAATTATCTCTATTTTTACAAAATTAATATTTGTGGTGTACTTCATATAATAGTAAATCTACTAAACTCGTTTAATTACGCACAGCAGCATGTGAGAAGAAAAACAGAAACTACCAAGGAATTACGATGGCGGATGATATCACTGGCCATCGGCATTTACATTAATTAATTGCAACGACTGTAAAAACTTTAGCGATGGTGGTTATTTTGGATTTATGTACCGATGATTGGCTTACTCTTAGGTACGTGCTTGCGGATAACCAGCTCTTGAGAGGAGTGCATTTACTTGGGCCTATTTGAGCCAAAATCTGACAAGGAACCGCAATTCAAACCACCGCCTTTAGCATACATCAGCAGGATCCGGCTGTATTTAGCATGCGTGGCTTCAAGGTTGTAACACAATCCTCAAAAAAAAATTATGAGCGGCAATGCGATGAAAACTTCTATTGACTATGTACATCATCTTCAGTTTGAATACCAAATATTATATGGTATTTTATTATTTTAATTATTTGGTATAGATTGGAACGGAAGAAAAAGAGAAATCAGTTCCAAGCCCGCGCCGTACCAGAATTGAAGCTCCGGTATCTCCTATTTCACTCGATTCAAAAATTAAACTAAATTGTAAAAATAAAACCATAAAACCATTAATAACACTTGATAAAAACCGAAAAATCAATCCTAATAAATTCAAGTAATCGTGTGTTATCTTTCCTCACCTTCACACCGGAGTCAAGCTTAAGAAAGAATCTAATTAATCAAATCAAGACAAGCCCGGAACCCTAGAACTAGATTCTCTTCTCTCTCTAAAGTGGTCATTTCTTTCTATCATGGCAGTCCATTCACTTTTGCCTTTATTTTTAGCAACACTCGGCCGCTGTATTCGTCCGGTCCACGGGCTTTAGCTGGTCCAACTCTCATACGGGTCAGGTACAAACATAACGTTTCCTGCTGAAGCATGCCAAATTCGATTCATAAAATATAAACAGGGTACCCGGACTGGAACTTATTAGCACGAACAAATATGCCACGAAAGGTGAAACATTTGGTATTCTAACACGTCTGGTTGTTTATAGGTAATGTCTGTTGAAATGTCAAAAGACGACTGTAGAAAATAGCGAAAGACTGAAAATAGGGTAAGTTTTTGTGAATTTTTGTCTACTGATAAATCATAGCATGTATCTTAATTTTTTCAAATAATATCAAAGAAATAACGCGATATTTCAAGCGCTAAGCTACTTGCCAGAATTTAATTTGCGAGTTCGTAATAAAAACTTAATTCTCATACACCATACCCTTTTAGCAATCCATTAATTATCTTAACCAAATAAAATTTCACACTGGTCATAGCCAGATAATTAGTTAGTCCAAGAGATTTCAATTAAATCGAAAATCCCGGCCTTCACTGTTATCATTCGAAATTAGACGCTACTGTTAGTCTGTTACAGTTCCATGCGAAATGCTTACTTAGATTTAACGATGGCAATAGGTCGATTGGCGAACCGCTAACATGCCCGACTTGTAAGAGGAAATGTGGCAATAGAAATGGTCATCGATTTGATCCATCATTATGTACAAAACCAGGTACAGTAGACATTGTCGTCTACCTCCTAGCACGTTTCATTTGTGTACCAATAAATTTAGGAAGAGCGCAACGAAGATCCAGAGTTTGGAGTCCCGTCGTTGGAGTTTGGAGTTTTCAAATGCCAGACCCCATTTTCCTCAAGGCGAACCCTATCGATGCCATTGATATCCCTTTACTAGCGGGGTGGGTAAATGGTCAAATATGGATTGATTGGTGTGGATAACAAGTGTTAACCCACAACGCATGTACTGTATACTTGGTTTTTTTTTACAACTGTACTAGAGAAAGAAGGTCCGTCAAGTACACGGAGTAGAATGGTAGCACTATGGAATATCGCCCTGACGAAGCTACTTTTGACCGAAATGGCCGAAGAGAATGATGGATTCGATGCGTGTGGATGGCGGCTACGGGTATAAGCATAATGGCTTGCTCAATGATGACCCCGCTGATGATCCGTCTCAGCCGGTGGGCACTGGCTGGGTGTAAGTTAGCGTTTTTTAAAACTTAAAAGAAGAGAATATTTCTTAATTTAATTTTTGTTTGTTCCTTTTATCAGCACGATGACCGCTAAGAAAGCCGTTTACGAATCTGGATGAAGCAGGTCAGATTTGGATCGTTGCCCTGAGAGCCGAGAGGGTCAGACTAAGGAACGAAATCCTAGGACACCCACTTGCCGGTACCTGTCCAATGTCCAAACGCTCGGGGCTAAATCCAGCGTTGTTGGAGTGGATATGGGTTGGGAATCGTTAGATACTTTGGACGTTCTCGACTTCCGCCATAATGCAGATTCTGCTGGTCTCGCCAGATTCTCAAAATTGCCTCGGAATGTAGGTTGCCCGGCAGTTGTGGACTTTGGCCGGAATGTAGGTTCCGGTTTAGACGGAATTAAACACCCACCTTGGAATGTGGATTCCCCGTCGGCTGTGGATTTTTGCCGGATTGTGAGTTTCGCCGCAAGTTTAGACGGAATTAGACACCCGACTCGGAATATAGGTTCATCGGTGGACGTGAATTTGCGCTGCAATGTTGATTCCGCTTCAAGTCTAAACAGATTTTCCCATTCGCCTTGAATCGAAGGTTCGGAAGCGCGGGATCGGACTAGTATCCATAAGCCAAGAACACCGTTGGCAGAAATGCTTGTAACTTATTTGGATCTCTCGTCGCTAAGCGACAAGAATAACCAAACATGTAGAAGCAATTGCGTTATTTTCCAGCTGATTTAGGAATGGGGAAGCTTGCAACAAAATCCGCACTGAGCTTATTTTTCAGGGAAGTGGGAGAATCACTGTAAATAAATTGTTGGACCTTAGTTACTATTAGCGTTAACTAGAATACGATGTTCCCTCGGAACTGGTTGAATGTGAGCATGTTTTTAACTCATCCAAATAGATGTACGTACCAACTTCTATTTGATGAAAATTGAAGATCTGTATGGCGATGGATGATTGTTAGGTAACAAAGATAACAATTAAATATTTCTGAAGATATACCAACCTATGGAGACCTTTAAACTCTACCCATGCTCTACCTTGGGAGTCTCTCATCCCACTCTTTGACTTCAATCAGTACACGTCTTCCTCTATCTAATCCATGGACAACTCTTTAAAAAAAAGGAGGACTAAAGGGGATATTCCGGTGGGCAATATTTCAGACTCAAGATGGCGGCATCTTACTCCGCAGCTAGGAGATCAGGCCAAACTCAAGGATTCCAGCGGTATACACTAACGCTCATTGAGTTCAGGCACAAGTTGAGAGGGGATCAAAACTCGGCGAGAAATATTTAGACGAGGCGTCGGTACCAGAAAGCAAGGGAGAAGAATACAACCGACATTGCATGGAATACGAGCGGTATTGCTATCACACTCGGGAAGCCATGGGGGCCATCGTACTGAGTCAACAGTTCCTTCGGAAAAGGATATACGGGCCGTCGATAGGTACACCGCCTCAGACCAACATCGAAGTATTTTGCACCACGCCCTACCGTCTAACATTTAGGTTGTGGGTGTCGGGTGTCCGGGAGGACCCCTTTGTGTTTAACCATACACAAAAACTCGACATCTATTGTTAATGCTTGGACTGCGTCGAAACGCCAATCTTCACTATCCCCCGCGTCCAGTCACTCCTCGAAAATGAGAAACGGGTCCTGTATCGAACTTCAAGTGAAGGAGAGGAAATGATTGACTATCAACTTAAATGAGGAGCTATGTTAAAGATTGAGTTACGTGACAGGGGAGGAGTTCAGTCTTATTTGGGGTGGTCAACACGCCTTGTTCCACTAAAAGTTTTCTGGGAAATTGTCTTAGAAGAAAGGACAATTAGGATTTCTGATCCCGGAATTTGAACGACCGGCGGATGCGAGTGCTTTTAGAAACCAAGAAAACAACTGTTCTATTCTCCGGCAAATATTAGCCTGGACAATGACATCAGGGTCCCTGTTAAACACCCACGGTGGACACTTCCATGTCCACTAGGACGACCAGAAGCTCAACCACACACGAGCCGATACGTCCCAAAACCAAAGTATCCGGCGCAAGAAAGTGCAAGGTTCAAACCACGACGGTTAAAGATCCGCAAAGTGAACTCGACAGTCACGTGTCTAGGACTTACTGGTGTGGCCACCGCGTCAGATAAAGCCATGGTGAGCATTATAAACTTAATCCCCTTGGCCTTAACTGATGTGGGGACAACTGTTCGGTCCCCACCGAAAAACAATAACACAATACCATCCGAAACACGGAGTTGTCCATTACCAGTACCACGAGTTCATAGGTACCTTAAAAGACACATGGTCGCGTCCGCTCGATAAGACTTTACCATCAGTTTTGGAGGTGGATATAACCGCTGAAATGCCTGACTGTGAGTTTAGTTCCAGTAAAGACTCTATAAGTGCCGAAGTTCCAGTCATGATGCCTCCTTCGCCACTCGATCTTAACTCTCTGCAAATTCCGATGGACGTTGATACGGCCAACACTCAGCCTTTTCCCACTAAGGACTCAAATCCAGTGGGACTTTTAGAGTTTCCGACCGACCTATTCGCGTCCATGTTTCCATCAGACCAAGTGAGTCCGGAGGCACCAGTATTCGATCCAATATGGGGACTTCCATCTCTTTCTCCTGAGCCCAGTGAATTAAACTTGGATGACTTCTTTGTTCGAGCAAAAGAACCCAAAGAACCAACAACATCAGTTCCCCCCCTCGAAGGTAACGCACACTCTGACGCCTCAAGAGACCAATCAAGATTTCAGAACCTCACGGTGAGTCTTCCGCGGATGAGCAATTTTGAAATCGCTAAGACTCTCGGCAAATTCAATCACCAACTTAACATCAGGCTGCCAGTTCAGTCTGTATCTACTAGTAGTGATTCTGACTCTACTCGTTTTTCAGTTCAGTTTAGGAATTTAATGAAAAAGCGTGCCGTTATTTATATAACGAATTACGATTCGAATTAAGTAAAATCACAAGAGCCGAACTGAAAGGAAGAATAGGTAGAGATAGAATGTAATGTGAGGATTGTTCTTTCAGAACAAATACTTCGGGTTTGAGACTTGTTCAAAACAATAGCGCAGGAGAGAGTTAAAGACAGGAATGTAAACTAGGGAAATGAATGAAGCGAAGAAAACAGGGCAAGATTAACTCTTTAGTAATTAGTAACAATATCTATATCTAATAAAGTAGATCATACAAGTCCTTCATAAAAGGAGATAGAATGTAATACTTAGGAAGGGTCCAATTAATAATATTAAGTTTCCTAACTTCTTCTTTATGTTTTATAAAATCACTAAGTAATGACGATCACTTCCACTTTTCTCTCACCGGACCGGGAGTGACATAGCGGTCATGCCTTGTATCGGGACGCTTACAAGTAGGGGTGGAGGAATGTTACGGCCCGTTTGGCCGAGTCGGATCTCTCCAATTTTAATTCAGGTGTAAATTAAAACCGGTTGAATCCGGTCCATTCATTTGAGTTTGTTGAGACACTTGAGAAAAACAAACTCAAGTTACGCACCACCGATAAGGCGGGCTGATATGTTTATGACCGGCAGAGACACTGAGTTTCACCCTACGTATGTGAAACTCAAAACCCAGAAGAATGAGGATTGAAGGAAAGAGCACGGGGTCTCAAGTAAAGAATCGGACTCCAAGTAATTATAATTGTCATGTAAAATCTGTTGAAGCCTTGTTTATGACCGTCCGGTCAAATGAGTCAATCCACCAGATTCAGGGGTTTTGAGTCCCATTGATTTGCCGTCCCCAATTTAGTCCCAACCAATCCTGGGAATTTGGTCTGGGATGTGACAGAAATCGGTGGATGATTGTCAACGGTAGTTAAGTTTTCATGGTTCCTGGAGAACTAAATTAACTTTAGTTCTCTTGGAGCCCTCGTTTAGTAAGGTTCATTTCTGGGAGTTCGCATACAATTTCCCCTTTTTTTAAATTCTATCTTTCAAATAACTTGATAATTTGAAAAACCATTTTCAATTTTTTTTGTGAAACTCATTTCTACTTAATCTATATTAAATCAGTTGAAGTCACACGAGAGTTCGACTACAAAGTCATGGTGAACGAGAGAAACTAGAGAGTGGGAGAGAAAATCCTGCAAGTACAGGGAGAATCATAACTGGGTACCAGGTAACGAACACCTCCTTATAAATTTAACAATCGCTTTTTTTCCCCGACATCCTATCTTCTACCCAATTTACTATCCATGGGAAAGATCACGAAGTTAGGGAAAGAGTGACTGATGGGCTCTCTCTTCCACACTCTCAGTTTAGACTACCAGTCGGAGGGCCGTGGGGCCTCCGTCCGGGGAGGCATTTAAATGGTTCCAATGCTCCCTGCCGTCCCCTCATAACGATCCTTAATTTAGATGTTGAAAGTTAGGGAGGAAGTCGAGCCGATGGGCCCACTTCCGAAATTAGAACGGCTTGGAAATCGTCACCTGAAGATGCACGCATCCGTCTCTGCGGCCGAAACCACCAAATCGACCGTATGGGTCATTGGACCGCGGCAAGCTTTCTCCCCATTCTTTCACATATCATTTGGACGGGACTTCCTCGAGGCGGAATGAGACACACATCGGAACCGGTCGCATCAACCCCTGGACAACCAAAAGTCGATCAGAGAGATCATAACAGTTCCTAATAGAAGGAGCAGAACAAGATAGTTTATAAATTCAGACGGTTTTTGCAAACACTTACATTTTGTATCGCCTATTCTCATAACTTTCAGGACGACACACTTAGTTTCGTCAACCAATAGCGGCGCCGAACCTAGTTGATTCTTTCTTGTTTCCTATTTTTTGGTAAACAAAGTATTATGTCATAAACGAGATAAAGATATCAAATTAATAGAATTTTCGAATTTTCGAAATTCGAAATACATCCAACTGTCATGAATAGATTTATTTAAACTACCTGAATACTTATGACTTGATTCACTATGTGAATAATAACGGTAATGTTTCAAGATTTTGTAACTACTAATGTTTACTAACTATATACGCCAGTGCGAAATTTATTCGCTCCTACTTCTTCTTTTTGTAACAAAGTTACAAAACGCATTACAAAGTTACCTGATAAATATGTTGATAAAACAAAAACGTCAAGTCATTTCATTTTTCTGTTTTCTAAGATTGAGATGTTACCTTTCAATGAGCTGTTCTCATTCAAATCCACGCGTCTGCACAAATTAAGAGAATGACTTATGACTTTGTAGTTTTCTTTTTGTTTTCTTTCAAGACTCAATTCCTTGTATGGAATTTGTTTCAAAATTATTCCTATTAAGGCTCTTTAAACTAAATCAGTTTCAATTACAGATATCGTTTGATATTTTTTGTTAAAACTGACCTTACTTTACGCTATGATACGCTCAAAAGTACCGTGTTTAATCAGTAAGAATTCATGAATGGTAATCAATCACAGTCAGTCACGTTTATTGTGTTTATCCACTACGATAAATGGTTTATATGTATTTAATTTTTTCGTTAATACTGATATCTTTGGTACATTAGGAGAAATTCAAAAGTTTCACAAGTTATTACGTTTAACCTTTAATTCAATATTACTTTGATACATGCTTTTTCCGTATGGCATGTACTCCATTACAAATCGTGTTTTAACACTTTGGTATAATCACAGTCTAATTTTGTAAGACGAATCACATGGTTTTCTAATAGAGTTGAATAAGGTAACAACCATTTGCTTCGTCAGAGACTCTTGAGATACAGTCAAAAGTCATTGTCTAATATTTTTTAATCCTTCAAAACTTTGTTCCTGTGGTATATGTGCCATCTACCATCCTGTAACGGATACTCATAGACTCAGTCCCATGTGACAGACAGTAACCTATTCCCCGTACGTGTTTGTATATAGACAACGTGGACTTGTGGCATGGTCAATGTAGATTGAGTGTATAGAGACTTGACTCCTGTAGCTAGACCAGCGTGGCTCATTCTGTAAAACTCTGTAATTACAACTTAACTGTCGTTAATAAATATCAATCAATATTTAACATTGCGTGTATTATTAGCACATACACTACATTTGGCGACGAGGATTATCTTTTTCAAAGAATCCACACACTAACACAGTTACAGTTACCCTTAAGTGAAATTAAAAATGGCTGGTCAAATTGGTGCACTCAACCCATTCAACTCAGCAGTGGACGACATTGAGTCATGGATTGGCATGTACGAGAATTTCCTTCTCGCCAACTCCTTGGACAGGGAGAAAGACAAGAAACGAGCAGTGGCCGTTCTACTTTCCTCCATTGGGTTGTCAACATACGGTCTCCTCAAGGACTTGGTTTCCCCAGACAAACCAGAGTCAACGGAACTGGACAACCTTCTCAAGACCTTGGTCAGTCATTTCAAACCCGCCCCAAAGGCCATTGCAGAAAGATTTAAGTTTTTTGCTCGGAAGCAGCAGCAGGGAGAGAAAATTACCCAATTTTTGGCAGAGCTCAGAAAATTGGCAGTCACCTGTAAATTCGGGGACTTGGACACGGCTCTTCGTGATCAGTTTGTTTGTGGACTCGCCAGTGCCGCGACACAACGTAAACTTTTCTGTGAGGAGGACACCGTGAAGCTGGACAAGGTGGTTGGTATAGCTACAAGTCATGAGGCTGCCGAGACGAGCACCTCAGTTGTACGTAACGGAACCCACACGTCCTCCGATGAGTATTCTACGAAGAAAACCTCAGTATCCTCCTCTCCCTCCGTCAAGAATCAGAACAACTCACAGTCGAATCAAAGTTCCTCAAAGTGTGGAAATTGTGGTGGTGGAAACCACAAATCCAAAGACTTGTGTCCAGCGAATGAGAAAACTTGCAACAAATGTTCAAAAGTTGGACATTTTTCAAAAGTTTGTCGCTCCTCCGCCTCCTCCTCTTCTAAGTCATGGAAGAAAAACCCGAAGAGGAACCACACCACTCACCAGTTGGACGACTCGTCAGATGAGGAAGTGGAAATCAGTAATGTGAAGCAGATTGGTCCCATTGATGACATCATCAAAGTGCCAGTGCTCATTAACGGAACTTCACATGCCATGGAATTGGACACTGGGTCCAAGAAGAGTATCTTGTCAGAAGCCTTCTGGAGAAATTCACTTGGTTCACCCAGACTTTCACCGTCAAACCTGACTTTCGTCACCTACACTAAAGAAAAATTCAAAGCAATAGGACAGTTAAAGTGTGATATTACTTACAAAGGACAAACTGTTGATCACGTACTGCACGTAGTCCACGGAGACTCCCTGTTTGGTCGTGACTTGCTAAGAATTGTGAAATTAGACTGGAGTGATGTGAAAGCTCAGTGTCATTCAGTAGAAAATGCAAATCAGACAAACTTAACCCTAAATTCCATTCTAAAAGAATTTAGTGAAGTGTTCACCACGCCGATTGAAAAGTTAAACGGACTGAAGGCCAAGATCGTGCTTCGTGACGACGCTCAGCCCAAGTTCATGAAGGCTCGTCCCATTCCTTTTGCTCTCAGAGAGAAAGTCGACAAGGAACTGGATTACATGGAGAAAGCCGGAGTCATTGAACGTGTTGACCACTCTGACTGGGCATCTCCTTTGGTCGTTGTCCCAAAATCCAATGGTAGAGTGAGAATCACTGGGGATTTCAAGAACACTGTTAACAAACAACTGTGTGTGAACCAGTATCCTCTAGCTCGTGTGGATGAACTTTTGGCAACAATTTCTGGTGGTGAGAAATTCACAAAACTAGACGGCTCAGACGCCTACCACCAGATTGAATTGGAGGAATCTTCAAAGAAATTCCTCGTGATAAATACCCATCGTGGATTGTTCCAATACAATGTCCTACCTCAAGGTATTTCATCATCCCCGGCCATTTTCCAGGAAATAATGGATTCCATGTTCGAGGGAATTCCAATGGCCGCATCTTTCACAGATGACAGCATTTGTAGTGGTCACAACGACGAGGAACATTTAAAAAACCTCCGTCTAGTGCTACAAAGAATGAAAGAAGCAAATTATCGCCTTCAAAAGAGTAAGTGTTCGTTCCTTCAGCGTTCAGTTGAATATTTGGGTTTTGTCATCAATGAACATGGAGTTCACACTTCACCCTCAAAGATTGAAGCGATTATGTCCATCAAAGATCCAAAGACAGTCAAGGAGCTAAAGTCGTTTCTTGGACTTGTAAACTTTTATGGAAATTTTGTGCCCGACATGTCCGATTTGTGTGATCCTCTCTACAGACTCACCAAAACTGGAGTAAAGTGGTCGTGGACTCATGAGTGCAGAGACGCATTCCAGACAGTCAAAAAGAAATTAGTTTCGTCTCCGATTCTAACGCATTTTGACCAGACAAAAGAAATTGGAATTTCCTGTGATGCTTCAGCTGTTGGACTTGGGGTTGTGTTGTTTCATAAAAGTGAAAGTGGACAAGAAAGACCCATAGCCTTCGCCTCAAAGACTCTTTCCGACACTGAACGTCGCTACGGACAAATAGAGAAAGAAGGATTGTCCATTGTTTATGGTGTAAAAAAATTCTTCAAATATTTGTGTGGACGAAGATTCACGCTTGTTACTGACCACAAGCCCCTGATTGCCATCTTCGGTCCCAATCATCATGTACCCTCACTAGCAGCGGCTAGACTTCATCGGTGGGCATTGTATCTAAGTGGATTCGATTTTGACATAGTGTTCCGTCCCACAGCTCAACACGGGAACGCTGACGCACTTTCTCGACTCCCACTTGACGATTCAACAGAACCAACTGACGACGTAGAAGAAGAAGTCTGTCAGATTCTTCAAACCACAGTTGATCATCTCCCTGTAACCTCAAGCAAGATTCGCCTTGCTACATCCAAAGACAAGACCCTGTCCCTTGTCCTCCGCTATTTACAAAACGGCTGGCCCAACGATTCTAAAGAAGTCGAAGATAAAATCAAACCATTTTATCAGAGAAGAGATGAGTTGACCATAGTACAAGGAGTTATCATGTGGGGCATTCGAGTCCTTATTCCCATTAATTTGAAGAATGACATTCTTTCCGAACTTCATGACTCTCACTCCGGAATAGTGAGGATGAAGTCACTAGCCCGTCAATTCGTGTGGTGGCCCGGCATCGATAAAGACATTGAGGATTTAGCGAGAAGTTGCCATCCGTGCGCACTAGTCCAGCCAAATCCAGCCAGCGCCCCTCTACACCCATGGACTTTCCCCGAAAAACCATGGCAACGTCTACATGTAGATCTAGCAGGACCCTTCCTCGGATCTAACTGGCTCATTGTTGTGGATGCCCACAGCAAATGGCCAGAAGTTTTCAAAATGAATCAAAATACGACCTCCTCAGCAGTGATAAGATTCCTCCGCGAGATCTTTTGTCGTTTCGGAATTCCAGAGCAGCTTGTCTCGGACAATGGCCCACAACTGGTCTCGGAAGAATTCGAGGACTTTTGCAACAAAAATGCAATCCGTCATAGTACATCCTCAGCCTACCATCCCCGTTCAAATGGTGAGGCAGAGCGATTCATACGAACATTCAAGGAGGCCATGGAGAAAGCAAATGGAAAGAACCTAGACCTGTACCTCCAGAGGTTTTTGTTCAATTATCGTGTTACTCCGCATGCAACGACTAACTCGTCACCGTCCGAACTCCTCCTAGGCAAACGACCCAGAACCCTACTGGACTGCATACGTCCATCAGTGGTCTCAACAGTCACTAAGTCCCAGGATAGGCAGAAGAAGGACTACGATAAAAAGACGAAGGAACGGGAACTAAAGATTGGACAGAAAGTGTGGATCCAGACCCACATCCAATCCTTGCCTAAGTGGTCGCTTGGTTCCATCGTTAGTCAACCCGGCCCAGTTACCTTCATAGTTGACATGGATGGTCGGAAACTGAAAAGACATGTGGATCACATCGTCAAAGCGGAGACCCCGACTGGTTTCAACTTCGGAATTTCAAATCCAGGCTCGATTCCCCCGAATTCTCCTGGACCGTCACAAACTCCAAGTCCAGTCAGCACTCCCGGTTCATCAGCAACCATGTCCCCCGGATCAACAATCACGCTCTCGTCGGACTCTAGTCCTGGTACCCCAACTCCAGTTCTGAGGCGTACCACGCGATTCCGGAAACAGTTCGTACCATTCCGGAATTAAACTGTAGGGGGGAGGAATGTGGTATATGTGCCATCTACCATCCTGTAACGGATACTCATAGACTCAGTCCCATGTGACAGACAGTAACCTATTC
>JAQGCA010002750.1:0-13181 GCA_034698945.1 Protaphorura quadriocellata | reverse complement strand
GAAATTACAAACCCAGCGGGTGACTTATATTGTGCACCCGGGAGAGGGGAAAACCGGGTGAAGCCCGTAAAAACCCATGCCACGAAATAGTCGAAAAGGAACAAGGATGGGACTACCAAGCCCGGGGATCGAACCCCGTACCAACAGAACAGAGGACTGGAACGCCGACCACTACGCTGTCTTGGCTCTGGTAAGAAAAGATATCATTTTCGCCAAAATTTTTGATTGAATAATTTTTAAAAATTTGTATCTTTATTATCTATATAAAAATTAATAGTTTTAAATTATTTAAATAATATATATGAAGAAAAAAGATATTATTTTCATATATTTTATTTAAATAATTTAAAACTAATAATTTTTATATAGATAATAAAGATACAAATTTTTCAAAATTATTCAATCAAAAATTTTACCAAAAAAATTATTCCGGAGTTGTAACGAGGTTTCCGATTACACGTGTCAAAATTCTCTCATGGCAACACAGCAAAATCTGTTTTTTAAGCTAATTGGTCATGTTGCCGTTCGTTAGTAACAGGTCATGTCAAGGTGAGATAGCTGTCCTTTTTCAAATCGCTGGGGCGATTCAGGAAACCAAACCCCATGCAAATCCGACAACGAGTTACCCGCCAGCACCCATTCAAAGTGGGGCAGTTACTTACGACCGAACCTGCATACTGGGTAATTAAGAAAGATCAAGTCAAGAAACACAGTTTAACGTGCATTTAACACACAGTTAACCAAGCATTTTAGGCCATGGATCAATAGTTTTTGAAAACAAGGGTTTTAGTTCAAAATTTGTTTCCGCGATGGAACTCGTGAATTAAGTGAGGACTTGATCAGGAATTGTCCATCCATCCAGGTACCAGGTTGAAAGTTTAGAGTGTTATTAAACGTTGGTGCACGGCACTGTTTCAGTGTCCATTTCCGATTACTGGAATTAAATGTAGGCAATTTTTAAATGTATAATGAGTTATGCCTATGCGCCCATGCAAGGACTGCGTGCCGCTAAACCCACTTGAAACCATGACACCATACTTTAACTTGTGTGTTATATTGACACCCTGATAGTTTTGCATATGACGGAATGGATTATTGAAAAATCTTGGATTTTTTTGCTTGCGTCGAACAATATGTGTTCATTTCCTGTTGACTTTGAGCCATTTCGTAATTCAAAACGACAGAATTAGATGAAGTGGTGTTTGCTCAAGAGTATAAATACTGTGGGTCGTGGCAAACTACATCAACATAATCCCCAGTCTCACCAATCCAATAGTATTAACTGTCTCGGATAAATTCATACCAATTCTGCCCAAGGATGACTTCGGTATTAATTTTCACAGTCCTCTGCGTTTTTGCCACAGCGATCACTGCAGGCTTGGCCGTTCCGAGTGTGACATATTACAATGACGAAAGAGTTGAAGACTCGACCTTTAATTTTCAAACTGCAGTGGATCGTCCTGAGTTAGCAGCGACATGGAAGTACCTTCCTAGCAACATATACAGAAGAATCTGCAAAGTCGGAATGTAAGTCATTCTGCTCATTTTATCATCTCATATATAGATCATTTTTGCTACAATAATAATTTCCAAATAAAAATTATTTAACTGTTTCATATTAACAGATGGGCATTTTACTGGGGCGTTGAAAACTATGAGCTGGGAGCAAGATATCCGACTGAAGTGTTCTGGGACACATGCCACACGCACGTTCCGGATGCATATCCAGGAGCTGTTCGATTTGTCGGAGAAGTTGAGAAAACCAGACTGAATTTGTATACTGGGATTGAGTTCACCAAAAACGGAACAAATTATGGAACCAGTCAAACTCACATTTCAGAACCCTTCGTCTCGGCAATCCTAGTCGGAAACACACCCGTTCAATTCTATCTTCAAAATGATTATATCGGCCAATCATATTGTCTTCAAGGTTCCAGCTTATACGTTACATTCCATATCTCTCAAATCGGTGTCCAACCCGGAGACATTAAATCCGTCAGATTCGGTTGTACTGCTGACGCTGTTCAAGTAAGAAAATCTAATGTACATCAGACGATTCGAAACACTGTACAGAAAAATTAGTACGTATTAACCTAAATTGTACATCAGAGATATAATGCGCACGGATGATACTTGTCAGAAAATAAATAAATTTTGGCTGCAATTAAGTTGAAAATGTTGTAATTCGACCTCCAATTAAGTTTTGACGTTTCGCAATTTGTGAATAAAATTAGAATTTCATATACCGTTAAATCATGTTCCACCAAGTAACATGCATGGGACAGAGACAAGAATTGTAAATTGCATTCCGAAGAGGCATAACTATGAAATTTTATTTGGGGTTTCTTACTAAGTATATATCTTATGAATAGTTGGTATATATTATCAAAAATTTGCATACTTTCTTTTACTGGGCATAAATGAAACACATTCCTTCGAGTAACTACATCCAAGGCCTACAGATCGCTATGCTTTACCAATACAATCCTAATGAAAGGCCGCTGAGAATCACCTGAAGAAGATCAAGATACAGTGAAATTCAGTTGGATTATTCATCAGCAAAGTTCACCTGCTGATTATACCATGTTTCTTGCATCTTCAGAATACTTTTTTTCCCTACTTTCACTCTAGAATGAAACGAATCCACAATGGAAAGGCAAAAAAAACAATATTTTTCGACACTTCGATCATCGTGGAAAGAATGAAACGGAAAATTGTCTTCAATGACAAAAATTTTCACATTTAGTTATGGCTATTTTTTTCATGGTTGGGCAAGAAACATACATTTCGAGAATACAGCTAAAAAGGTCCGTGTACATCTTTGAGAATATTTCCGGGAATATTCCCAAAAATAAAGTTACTGGGAATTTTACAGCCCTACTCTCAACAGGCAAAGTGTACTGGGGCTTCACAGTGGTCCGGTCTTATGTAAAGGACGACCCATCGATTTTGAATAATGTTCTGCAAGCAAAAATCAGAACTCAAATTTACGCGCGTATATTGAAAAAAGTCTATTCTTCTCCGAATTTAGACGTACTTAATTTTTGTGAAATTTTTGACACCGACTTTGACCTCCTGACCCCGGATATATAATGTAAGAATTTCAAATATAGTGCCAAAATTTATTCAGGATCATAATCCCTACCACATATCAAATTTTGAGTTTAATCGCTTAATATCTGAACGGTTTACCATAAGCGATAGTACGACCTCTGGAAGGTCACCTGGGGGTCAAATGGTCAAAGTACCAATGTTAAAGTTGTTCAAGATTATAATCTCTACCACGTATCAAATTTGGAGGCTAATCGATTAATGTCGGAGCGGTTCCCCATAAGCGATAATTTGACCTCTGGAAGGTCACCTGGGTGTCAAACATCCAAAGTGCCAATGTAAAAGTTGCTCAAGACTATAATCCCTACCACATATCAAATTTTGAGTTTAATCGCTTAATATTTGAACGGTTCACCATAAGCGATAATACGACCACTGGAAGGTCACCTGGGGGTCAAATGGTCAAAGTGTCAATGTTACAGTTGTCCAGGATCATAATCCCTACCACGTATCAATTTTGGAGGCTAATCGCTTAATGTCAGAACGGTTCACCATAAGCGATAATTTGACCTCTGGAAGGCCACCTGGGTGTCAAATGGCCAAAGTGCCAATGCTAAAGTTGCTCAGGACTATAATCCCTACTACATCAAATTTTTAGCCTAATCGCTTAATTTCTTAACGGTTCGCCATAAGCGATAATTTGACCTCTGAAAGGTCACCTGGGGGTCAAATGGCCAAAGTGCCAATGTTAAAGTTGTTCAGGATCATAATCTCTACAACGTATCAAATTTGGAGTCTAATCGCTTAATGTCGGAACGGTTCACCATAAGCGATAATTTGACCTCTGGAAGGTCACCTGGGTGTCAAATAGCCAAAGTGCCAATGTTAAAGTTGCTCAGGACTATAATCCCCCCACATCAAAATTTGGAACATTGGTCAATTTAACTTCCTCTCGTTTATGAACGGCCCTTTTCAGTGAAGCTAGGTAGTTTTGGCGCGAAAGTAGTCTGTCGCTAACTAGGACTATATGGACCACTGTGGGTTTGAATATTAGTGTAGTGGAAGCCTTTTCAGTTGGTAAAACATTTTCTAGATTTTGTCGGTATGTAGTAGTGTAGATGTGCGTGTAGATTAAATTATTATTAATATATATTAATTGTTATCTTCGTAAGGCAAACAGTGAGCACACTTGTGTGTTTGACCCTCCGCACTCCCCAAAGGTAGGCACCAATGATTAGATAAAGTGAAATGCTTATTGGGTACATTAAAATGATGAAGTCATGTTAAATACAGTGAACCAAGAATTTTGCGCCATGGATCAATAATTTCTGAACGGACTGGGTTTTCCTCGAACTTTCATTTCGAAACGGACTCGTGAATTCTCAAAGAAAGTAAGATCATAAAATAAAGCCGACTTGATCAGGAATTCTCTATCTATATGGATTTATAATTCCAGGAAACATATTATGTAATTGTATTTCTAATTGTAAAACGATATTTAAGATGGATGACTGATAAAATTAATTAATTAATACGGAAATAACTTTTCGCTGAAACTTTCGGACAATAATTTGAAACTGTGCGTACATTAGAGTAGTAGTTAAAGTAAATGTGTTGTAAATATTCCGGCATGAAACTAAATTTACATGATATTGCTACTCGCGATGTAAGGATCCATTCGTGGAATGCCGTGTTATTATTAAATAAATAAATAAATACGCAAATATGATGGAGAGGTTCATTTTCCAAAATTTTGAAATTCTTATGCCATTTTGGCCCGAAGATCATGAAAATACGTTGAAAAATTGGGATATGTTCATCTTTAACTGTGCGTCAATGCGCTTTCTGATGCAGGTGAAATACTTTTCTGAGATCCCACTTGAGCTTTAGTCACCATGTAGTGTCGTGTATTATTTTGATGAATGAAGAATATCTTGTTAGGATGATTAGAATATTAAACGTTGGTGTGTGGCACTGTTCAAGAGTCCATTTCCGATGACTGGAAATTAAGTTAGACAATTTTTAAATGTTATCTATGCTGATGCGGCCAAGTCCGGATTGCGTAGAGCCACTTGAAACTATGACGCCATACTTTACACTTTATGTTATTTTCATACTTACAGTGTCCCCGTATCTTTGACGGAATGGATTACTGACAAATCTTGGAGTTACGTGTTTGCGTCAAATCATACATTATATGTTTGTCCATTTCCTGTTGACATGAAATGATGTCTGAGCCATTTCACAATTCAGAACCTGAATGGCGAATTCACTGAAGTGGTCTCGGCTTGAGAGTATATATACTGTAGGTCTTGGCAAACTATAGCAACACAATTCCCAATCTCAAAAATCCAATAGTTTGAACTGCATCTGTAAAATTCCTACCAATTTTGCATTCTGCCCAAGGATGACGTCGGTATTAATTTTCACAGTCCATTGCGTTTTGGCCATAACGATTGCTCCAGGCTTGGCTGTTCCCAGTGTCACATATTACAATAATGATCAAATTGCAGCCTCCACCTTTAATTTTCAAACTACCGTAGATCGTCCTGAACTAGCTGCAACATGGAAGTATCTCCCTAGCAGTAACGACAGAAGAATCTGCAAAGTCGGAATGTAAGTCATTCAAAATAATTTTTATCTACAATAATAATTTTAAAAAAAAATTCATTAATTTTTTTGATATGAGCAGATGGGCATTTTACTGGGGGGTTGAGAACTATGAGCTTGGATCATTCTATTCGACTGAAGTGTTCTATGATGCCTGCGATATACATGTCTCGGATGCCTATCCTGGTTCTGTCCGATTTGTTGGAGAAATTGGAAAAACCCGACTCAATTTGTATTCTGGGACTCAGTTCACCAAAAATGGAACATATTATGAAACCAGTCAACCAAATATACCCGAAAACTTTGTATCAGCGATCCTAGTCGGCTATTCATCTGTTCAATTTTATCTTCAAAATGATTATGCCGGCCAATTCTATTGTCTTCAAACTAACAACTTGTATGCTTCATTTCATATCGGCCAAATCGGTGCCCAACCCGGAGATATCAAATCGATCCGATTAGGTTGCACTAGTGACGCAGTGCAAATAAGGAATTCTGATGTACATCATACGATTAAAACTACTGTACAGAAAAATTAGTACGTATTATCCTATATTATAATCAGGATTCCTGTGCACAGGTAACTTACTAGAAAATAAATCAATATTTGCTGAAATTATGTTGACCTGTTTTCAAGTCATGGCTTATTTCTATTTAAACCGGAATTAATATTCGAAACTGAAAACGAAAATGTAGAAATTATTTTATGCATAAATAGTTGCTATTTGACGGGTGTTGAACAAATCATTTGGCGCCGGAATTCCTCATTAATTTGTATTATTTATCACTAATAGTAGTAGTTTATTGAACAACTTGTACTCAAGTGATAAAGATAAATTTTACTCTCGTAAATTGTTCCTCAATATTTTGTGCGATGATTGCGAACGGACAGAGTTGTGTAGTTATGCTTCTACCAATGGCGTTTGAACACGGGTGGATGCGCGCGTAGTATACCTGCGTGGGCTAGGTTATGACTCCCCGCGGCATGATTTGTCTCGCATTAACGCCAAACTTGGTATGTGCTCCTACTCGCCTTTATCAACCTTTAAAATCATAGTACTCTTAAAATTTCGTTGAATTTCTTTTTGACAAAATTCGTTTCGTTTATTTATTTGCAGAGGTTTAGTGTAGTTGTCAACTGGCCGTACCACTTTTATGCGCACAGAAAGAAGCACGAATAGAAATCACAGCTCACCAGAAATCTGTTCTACGAAGCAATGTAAATCTAACATTAGAATTGATTTCCTCGAATTGAACTTGATACTCAGATACTGTGGCTTGCAAACAAACATAACACCTCTAGACTTCATTCTTCACCAATTAGGGAATTCGATTCCGGTCACTTTTCCGGAAAATCCCGGGGAAATTATTTTTTAATCAAACACGTACACAACTAGAAATGGTTTGAAAGAAAATAAATTCCCGGGAATTTTTCCGGAACAGTGAGCGGAAAACAAAACCATAATCCCTATACAAACCACTACTCCCCAAACTACTCCCTACATATGCATGGGGATTCGAGTTTTGTTTTCTGGTCACTGTTCTAGAAAATTCCAGAAATTAATTTTTTATCTCTCAAAACCATTTTTGTCCTTATTTCGAGATGTGTACGTGTTTGAGTAAATAATAATTTTCCCTGGAATTTCCGGAAAAGTGACCGGAATCGAATTCCCTAATGGGTGAAGAATGAAGTCGAGGGGTTATGTTTGTTTGCAAGCCACAGTAAGAACCACTACGAACCTAATAAGTACGTAAATGAATATTCTACCAGTCTCAGTTGAAAGGCTCCGCATATTCAATAATTCAATGCTGCTTCATTCCTTCGGTAAGTTACCACAAGTCGCAATGGTACTTCCATCCATTTTCCTCCAATAAATGTGGCAGTGCCACTCGTGGCTCTTTAAAGTCGCGGCGTCACCCGTCGTTACTATGACCTCAAGTAGTTTCCTATGACTATAAGTCGCATTAGCCTTACATTCCAATGTTCATGCCATCCTAACATCGTGCATTCCCACTTCGTCCGCTTTACGCAGTTTATTCATTATGGTTCTACACTCGCCACTGCGAATTAAATTACTTGAATTAAAATTAGTTAGTAGAATTATGAAAATGCAAATACAATATTTTATCTCAAAAAGCTTGACAAGACGTAAATATTACATCAAAAATATGTCTGAACATTGTAAATTATTTCAAGAATTGGTGATATTTGGAATATATCAGTCATTCGGTTCCACACTCTCTCGGCTTATCTTTGCCTTGACTGACATTTGTACCGTTATCACCTTCCCTTTCTGACTATAACCAAAAAATTCCATGCATTAATTCCAAGGACTCCATTAATGAAACTATTAAGTTAACATGCCGTCAACTGATAAATATTAATTTTGGTGTCACGCAATACAATCAAATGAAATACAGATTAGAGTAATTGCCATTGCGGATACTGAAAAAGTCCACACATTTCACTTGACTTCATTACTACATCGCGCGTTGTTCACGATTACCTCACATTTATTTTAATAAGCAAAGAATGGCAACAAAATCGGAAATCAAAACCAAAACTATAAATTCATTAAATAAACTCGTGGATTTGCTTCAAAATTCAGACGCGTCAAAGAAAAATGAATTTACTCTTAAATTGAAGATCAAGGAGACGATCGAATTGTTGAAAGAATACGAAAAGGGATTGAATTCGCCATCAAATGTTGTTGTGACTGGAAATTCGCTGAAACCATCGGAAAATCGTGTATTGTCTAAACCTCAGTCTTCGGTGACAAATTCGCAAGAATTACAAATCAGCAATCCGGCGTGTTCATCGGCCATTAAAGACCGGATAAAATTATTCAGTGCAAAATCAGAAGCAGCAACAGCTACGACGATTAAGAAGGAACCACCGAAAAGAACCGTTTCAGCTGGATTCGATCTCGACGATAAGCCAAAACCATTCCGGCGTCAAATTTCGCATGTGGATGACTTAATCCCGAAGGAACCGCTTCAAGTTCAGCAACAACAAGAAAAATCTCCAGAAATTCTTCAACCCGAACCTAAAATTCCGACGACAATCTACATAAAGAAAGGATCAACAGTGACGGAAAATGACCAACTTGAAATTTTCCAACCAATTCCGTCAAAATGTCAAACACTTATTGAAATTGACATTCAAAATTTTGAAATCGAGCCACAAATTCTATTGAATTTTTTAAAACCGAACGGAGAGACCCTCAGATCGATTAAGCTCATCAACGTTGTTTTAATTGGAACACCACAAGAAAAAATTAATTTGCCAGTCCTTGAAAATTTTGAGATCAGTTTGTGTTTCAAAAATTATTTACCGGTTTGTAAATCGGTTCTGAAGGCATTGATCTTTTGGGACACGGCGGTAGATGCTTCTGTCGAATTTGATTCACTGCGCAGATTGGGCGTGGATATCGACATTCGAATTCGTGAACGTCGAATTTTGAGAATCAAGAAAGGCAAGATGATGGAATTTGTGAAGAATTACTCGATGGTTGGCGAAAATGATGACGTCATCCATCCGCCCACTTCTGACGTCGACATTGCAGCCCAGTCTGAATTAAAATCACTGGCTTTGCGGAATTGCACGATCGAAATCCCACTTTTGACAATCCCCCCGAATTTGACGCATTTGAATCTGTATCAGATGGAATTGATTGGCGGGGACATTGACGCAGTACTTAGGAAAATGGAATATTTGCAAGATCTTCGACTCACACCATTAATTGACAGATTGATTTTCAACATGGCGTCTTTACCAGCAGATTCCCTGAATTATCTTTGCGTTTACAATGTGGAAATCAAATATTCTCGACGAGGAAATTCTGGAATCATAGAAGATTGTTTCCCTCAACTCACAACTCTTGGCCTGGATTTCTGCTCTATGAATGAAGAAATTGTGAATAATTTTTCACAAATATTTCCAAATGTCAAAAGAATTTGTCTATTTGATCCGACGAAAAATAATTCAAATTATTTGCTTCTGTTGGAAATATTGAAAATGCCAAGTATGGAATGGATTTGGTTCGATAAATTTAAAGACCCGACGTTTAGAATGGAAGACTTTTTGAGATCAATCAATAAAGTTTTGAAAGAAAGTGGAAGTGAGTTGAGAAGTGAGGAAATCGTTGAGGATTGTGATCATTGGGTTTATTTCAATTTGGAAAAAGAGAGTGGAACAAATAATCCTTGGAAATATGTCAAGAAAAATGGACCGGCCAGAACAAGATTTGATATGTTTGGAATGGAGAAATTTTGGACTTCGTTTGAAGCTTTTCAGAAAGAAACGTAAGTGAACAGAGAACTATAATTTTTTCCTAATGTTTTCCTTAATTAAAGCAATTGATTTATTTTTGCACAGGGTCCGAGTGATGGGTCAAGTCAAGTGTTGTGAAGGCACCCTGACGGTCTAGCGGTCTCGAAGTCGTAGTCTAACTTTCTTGCCAAAGAAATGAAGCTGTGCGTGTTAATTGCGAAGGTGGCAAAAATTTATGTTTGAATACCGAAATTTCTAAAAATAATTAAATTCCTGATTGATAAAAGTCATCCACAATTTCTATGACCCAAATGTTGATAGGACTTATTGAGGAAATTTGCCAAGATTTTAAAATTTTAGAACCATAATATAAATAATTTATTTAGAAATTAATCAATGTGAATAATGCAATTATGAATAAAATAATTGTTGATGAAATAAAAATTAAACCGATGAAGAGATCTGTATTCTAACATTGGCAATGTCAAAAATATAATTTTGGGCGTTTACGATTTTGTCATTCAAACAGATTTTACGTAACTAACAGACAATTTCTACTTTTTAACTAATCCTTACACATTCTCAAGACACATCTCTTTGTATTTTTAAAAATTTAAACAGCGAGAATAATGGTGATAGGTGTAGGAATATTTTTTTCTCTTCCTCACTCTCCTCGAATCTCCATTGAATTTCAAATACTTTTTCAGTTTTCATTTCAGCACTGAATATAAGGACTTCATTCAACTGGTCGCCTTTAACCGCATTTCAAAATTAACGTTAAATTAATGTCTAAAGTTAAGGTCATTGACACCAGGTCGTTGATGCACTGCGTAGTGCAACTAGAAAATTTGTGAAGGGGGTGAGAATGTTTAGCATATAGGTAAGAGTGTACGGACACGTCATTTACGGATGGCCGCTGTCGTCAGTCGAGTCAAGAAGAAAAATTCTCATTCCCGCTTTCCCGTCATTTGAATCACTGTGCAACGGCGACGGCGAGAACGATTGAGAAGGAACCACCGAGAAGAAACGTTTCAGCTAGGTTTGACTCGGACCGATAAGCCATAACCATTCCGGCGTCAGATTTTGCATGCGGATGACTTAATCCCAAAGGAACCACTTCAAATTCTTTAACAAGACAAATCTCCAGAGAATCTTCAGCCCGAACCTGTAACTCTAACAACTATTTATATAAGGAAATGATCATTAACGGTGGAAAACGGGCAACTTGAAATTTTCCAACTAATTCCATCAAAATTCCAAACACTTATTGAAATTGACATTTAAGATAATCGATCTAGCTCATCAACGTTGTTTTAATTGGAACAACCACAAGAAAAAATTCATTTGCCAGTACTTGAAAATTTTGAGATCAGTTTGTGTTTCAAAAATTATTTACCGGTTTGTAAGTCGGTTCTGAAGTCCCTAACCTTTTGGGGCACGGTGGTAGTTGCCTCTGTGGAATTTGATTCATTGCGCAGATTGGAAGTGGACATCAAGATTCGAACTTTGTAATCAAGATATATTATATTTTAATTAATAATCAATTAACACTTCCTAACCTTCAGTATTAGAGTGATAGATGTCCACAGGTAAGTAAATTATAATTTTCCTCTAGCATGCTTAGACATGAGTACGAGTGTTTTCCATGTGAAGGTCAACTTGTTCTTTAATCGTAATAATAGTATAAATAAATAAAACTGCCAAGGGCGCGCACAATGCGTGTATTTATTGCAAGTATTCCTCTGGTGGACGCGTATTCCAAATGCAGTATAGCTTCAAAACTGTTAAATAATGTACAGAGAATATAGTCATAAACAATGTACGATGATTATGAAACTTTTAACCCTATCTGTCTTATTTCTGATTATTATACGGGTCTTATTATTGCAATTTTGTCCAGGGTTACCCGGAATATTTACATTCCCACTTAGTATTTAGTAAAGAAAAAACCTTCATGTTGGTTTCCTATAATTTGTGTTAATTTTTCCGGAGTTTTTTTTTCAAAACCGATGAGACAAACAAATTAATTTGTCTTCAAAATCGGTCAATGCTCCATGTAATTCATAACGCAAAGTTATTGGGCTATCCTGCATTATTCACTTATGCGAGAGCACTTTTTCTTATTCAAGCCATAGTACACCATGTCTATTGGGAGTTAACTTATCATTCAAGAAAAGGCATCATCCTTTTATATTCCGCCCTTATGGGGTTGTACCTAGAACCCTTAAGGGGTATCCCCACCCATGCTACGCTCAGGGCGGATTCGGCGAAGCACGTGCCCCCCGTATATTTCTAACGTTCAAACATTGCAACTTTTGGGGGTGGGACCTTCACAAATGTTGTTCAGCGGGTCAAGGGCTATAACATATCCAAGACGCAGC
The DNA here is from genome assembly GCA_034698945.1 of Protaphorura quadriocellata. NCBI lineage: Eukaryota > Metazoa > Arthropoda > Collembola > Poduromorpha > Onychiuridae > Protaphorura > Protaphorura quadriocellata. Next base: position 866 of record JAQGCA010002750.1, on the reverse strand, counting down.
TAATTCTGAAAGAGGGTTATTTGCCGCGCCCTTTGCAATGGCTTTTCGGATTCAAAGAAACCACAAAAATTTCAAAAAATCTCAAAAAATATAAAAAATCTGAACAATTGCAAACTTTCCAAAAAATTCGGAAAATCTAGAAAAATCTCAAGTATCACAAATTTACAAAACTCTCTGAAAATCTAGGAAATTTCGAAAAATCTAAAAAAAAAGATCTCAAAGAATTGACTAGTACCTCAAGAAATTTAAACTCAAAAAATCTCATAAAATTAAAAAAATCTCAAAATTTCCAAGAATTCTTAAATTCATTTAATTTTATTACTTCAGAAATGTATCGTAAGTAGAAACGACTATGGTGTAATTAAGAGTGTTGGTGATGGAACAGGACGTGGTAATGATAAAAAGCGGCAAAAAATTTCGACGGAATGCAGGAAGATCACCACAAGAAAGAACCGATGGATCCTTATGATCGTCATTGTGTGCGGTGTTGGCAAACGGTAAGCTGACAACAATGGTGGTGTGTTCGTACGTTAGTACTAATTTTATTCATATAGAATCTAATGTAATGAAATATTTTACATGAGGCAATGTGATAGTTTCATTCGTAGAGACTACAATTTTTGCTAGACGCGTTGGGAAAACGCAGAGCTTGGAACTCGAGCAGATAGGGAAAAAATCGCGGAGGCTTCTGCCGAACTATTTAAACAATGCATGAGAGTTAATTTTTTTTTGATTTTCTTATGTGACAAGCTGCAATTTTGATTATTTTTATAATTTTCTCTTCATATGTAATCTTACGTGGCCAGAAGACGATTCACGCCTTAGTGAAATTGATGGAGACAGCTGCACTTTGGGAGATAGCACCG
>JAQGCA010002749.1:0-13183 GCA_034698945.1 Protaphorura quadriocellata | reverse complement strand
CAGCTGGAAGCGGAACACTAAAATTAATAAATAAATCACACTGACACTGGATGTCCAGCTACTAGCCATTATGTTGCAGTTCATGCGTATTTTCAGGCACCATATACTGCATTTTGGAGTGGTCTCACTCTTTTTTGCAACCAGGCTGTAGACGGTGTATAAAGTTATGATCTACCTTGTGCAATGAGTACGACAATAAAATTAGTGTACAGAACAGATAGTTCTAGAAATGAATGCAGATTGCAGGAGACACTCAAAAATATAAGCAAATGTGGAGCTTTCCGTGCAAATTACTAAACGTGAGAACAGAGAGTCATAGCAGATGTATTAATTATAATGTCAAACCGTATTATCTTCTCGTTTTTCGAATATTTCTGGCTTGACAATTTGGCTGGCAATGTACACAGAAAGTACGATTGGCTGCAGTTTATACAATTTTCTCCTCGATTTACTCAGCGGACCACAAGAGTAAAGATATATTTGATTTTATGTAGTAGCCTAGGTAATGGATTGCTAGTCGGACGCATGAATATTCATTATTCCCTGAGCGAAGATTGCGTCAAGATTCATGAATTAGCCACGGTCGAGTGGTGGAATTAATTGAAGTGAAGCACTCAAGTACCAAGTAATACATACACATGCACATAATGTGCGAGGCGTGGCACGACTTGTCCCAAATTAAAGTTACAATTTTGAATTATGATTCATGATGTGGAAGGGTGAGAATTATAATTGCAATATCCAGACACCGAGTCTTATCACAGTGACGGCTGAGTTTGCAAATGCCTGCGGCATCAGATGCAATCGTGAAATTTGTTTTAAAACCTACTTCTGATTGAAAACTCGGCTTTTAACTCCTTTATTACTCCATGACCGCAAATGCAATGCAATCTTATGTAAATACCAGCTTATAACAAGGCTTGACGCTAAAAATTAGAGATTTCAGGTGGCCCAGTCAAGAACAAGTGCATAGGTTCGCTCGACAGATACCAATGACCCATTTCTTTTCCGTTTACTCATTATTACCCGCACTGTTGTAGATCACAAATCCTTGAGTGACGACTCCATATGGCAGCTCAGGACTTCGTAATGAATCCTCCAGTTAAAACTCAATACTGTAGGCATGGGAATTGCAGTTTGACCTGTAAATTAGTGCCGGGAACTGATTTGCGGATCCAGATGCAAGTAATGTTAAGTCTGCGCATGGTAGGACTTATTGCAGAGGACTTGTGCCATGTAAAATCGACACTTCAGACATTGGTACTCTGAAATTTTGGTGGAGATGAAATGTTCAAAAAAATTTAACGTCATCCAATCGGACAGAACGCTTGAGCACTCGGATTAGGTTTTGAGTGGTTTTTTGTATCAAATGAAAGCGATGGTTGAACGGCTTTTCTTATTTGGTTGAACTGGTTATCCCAAAACTGAAATCTGAGTAATATTTTAAAATTGTTGGTTGAAGCAATGTTCTCGTTATTCGTATTCCGGTACGATTGTTGATTGAAACTAACTCCACCCCCATGCATATGCAATTGTATTTTTGGACTATTGTGGGACGACCGATGATGCAACTGCCTTATTTGAAAATTGCTTAATTGGGCAGGGTGTCAGTGTCAGCTCCTTGATTTAATAGGTTATTAATATTAAACGAACGACTGTTAAGTAGGAGCATAGTATAATTCAAATTAGTAATTAGAGAACTGCACGAAGACGGTGGCAAAAAAAGCAATTTCCAAGACAAGGATCTGACCTTCGCTAACTTTCCTTCAAAACCATACACTTAATTCTTATGTGTACATTTTGCATTACACGCTGCACTCGCTAATTCATATTTAATATTTTAAGGAAAGTTATGTGAATTCCATGGCAAATACTGCAAAAAGTGACGTCGAATTTAGGTCGCGGTTGCCTTTGGGAGATATTAAGTACATAGAACTACGGCATTTTTTGGTTTTCTCCTCGGGGTTCGAGTGAAATAAATTACACCTCGGACGACGTTAATGAATAACCCCTCGTTTTTTCTTTTCTTTTAACAGGACCCACGCGCCTCGACTGACATTAATGACAATGACCTTGACCCCACACCCCAGGACAATGGGGACAACAAGCATGGAACGAGGTGTGCCGGGGAAGTCGCTGCCCAAGCAGGGAATAATATTTGTGGCGTGGGTGAGTTAAAACTTCAAAAGTCTACAAAAAACTCCAAGAATCTCTCGGACTTGAATTATTTTTCTTTTCTTCAGTGGTTCAACAATAACTTTCACCTCAACTTTCTTTTTTGAAATTTTATTTTTCCGTTTGACTTGAAGATTCTCTAAAATCACTAATACATTTTTTGTCAAATGTAAGAAATAACCAATTCTAGTCAAATGTAACGGGTTATGGGTTCTAGTCGAATGTAACGGATTCTGGCCGTTCTTCTCTTTTGGGTACTCGGACAGGGGTGGCTGGGTGGCTCGTTAATTGCCTTGGTTGTGGTCCAGAAAGATGGATCCGTTCCGGGGACCTGAAAATTTCAGGTTCAAAATTTGCACGTCCTGGACAATCTGAAAGCTCGAACGCTTTCACAAATAAATCGTAGTCCGTACTTTTCTTCGAACTTTCATACAATTTGAAGACTTTCTCCTCTCAACTGACTTCGGACTCGGTTTTTCCGGTTCGATGTCAGTGTCGCCACCACTATTATCGCTTTGGACGGTGACTACTTCGGGTTTCGTTTTATGAGGGAAGATTCGAGAGGATTTTGTCTTGACTGTCTCCAAATTTTAGATTGAAACCTATCCAATGTTGACCAACAAATATAAGCCATAATCAAAATCATATCTGAGTTTGTTCCAAAGTGGAAGTTCGTTCAGCTTAATTCCATTGTAATGCTCTCAAATTCCCACAATTCATCCTCAAACCCGCTTCTCAATAAACTTTTAATAAATTGTTCAGCTGTTAGGGAAAAAGAAGAAGAAGTAATAAACAAAACTGCGAAACGATGAATATGAAGAAACTCAAAAGTTTGTATTTACAATTTACAGGTGTGGCTTACAATGCTTCCATTGGAGGGGTCAGAATGTTAGATGGAACGGTAAATGATGCCGTGGAGGCGAAGGCCTTGGGACTTAATCCGGACCATGTTGACATTTACTCAGCGTCGTGGTAAGACAAAGATAATAACATTTTGATGGTTCTGTGTAAAAAGGAGTGAGATTCATTTAATTGACCTCATTATTTTATTTTTAGGGGACCAGAAGATGATGGGAAAACTGTCGACGGGCCTGGACCATTGGCAAGGCGGGCTTTTATTTACGGCGTCACTAATGTATGTTTATGTTTTCTTGTATTGCCACATTATTATTTTTTATTATTTCTTGCGATGGAACTCCAAAAGTTGGATTAAGTTTTCCAAAACAACTTCGGTGAACCCACGGACGGTTGTAAATTAAAAATATTTGGGTTGTGCTAATGATTCAAGACTGGTATTTGGAGTGTGTCGTTAAAATTATCACGGTGTACGGCGTAACATTCTATTATGTAGACTACAAAATTGTTTAGTCTTCCTTGTCGTGCCGAAACGATATTGGTGGACTACCTAATTTCATAGCGAATCTTGCTAAGGACACTAGAAATTAAGTGGCCGTTTCTGTTTATGTGGTCTAAAATTAATCAAATAGTTTAATTTTCCTTAAACGGAAATTGACCTTACCAGTCAGTCAATATGGTTTGGGGCAACGTACGCATTTTCAAAATAATGTCTAACTTGCAGAACTTCCTCATATACAACATAGAGCAACTTACTTGGTTGAAACTTATCCTCCGATTGTTCCTTGCTTTTCTAAAAAATTAAGAAAAAACTATTTTCGAATTGATACCATATGAATTTGTGAATTTGAATTGTAACCAGTTTCTTCGAGCGTACGGCCCAACGCCGGTAAAGTTCTTTTGGGAAATCCTAGGATAGGAAATAGATTTCCTGGACGTCCTAGACTCAAAATTCACTTGATAACTTTTTGAAATGATACATTACCTTGCGTGAAATGAATGTTAAACTTATGATTTGTTCTGCTGCAGGGACGACGTGGTCTAGGGTCGATATTCATTTGGGCGTCTGGGAATGGTGGACGACATGTGGACTCCTGCAATTGTGATGGATACACGAACTCGATTTTTACTCTGTCAATTTCTTCGGCGACTCAGGGAGGGTACAAGCCTTGGTACTTAGAAGAGTGTGCTTCTACCTTAGCAACAACTTATTCAAGTGGAACTCCTACACTTGACAAAAGTGTGGCTACCGTGGACATGGATGGACGACTACGACCGGATCATATTTGTACTGTAGAACATACTGGAACGAGTGCAAGTGCTCCATTAGCAGCTGGAATGGTTGCTTTAGCACTTGAAGCCAATCGTAATCTCAGTTGGCGAGATCTCCAACATTTGGTGGTAATGACGAGTCGTGCTGATCCTTTAGATAAGGAAGATGGGTGGTATGTCAACGGCGTCTCACGTAAATGTAAGTTCAGCGTATCTCTCCTTTAAATCCTATTTGTCTTCCTGGACAGTCTTGGTTTTGCTCGGTCTTGGTCGTTCTCTCGCATTTTCTCTACTGTTGGAAGGATGCAATGGAATTATATGTATACGGACGCAAGGGTTTGCTGCGAACTTGGAACCATAAAAGCCCCAGGATTTCCAAAGTTGTTTCAACTGTCGGATTCGGATGGATGCTTTTAATTCTAAATCCTCTCTTAGGATCTGTATAGTTTCAAATGATTGTCTTGCTGAGAAACTACCCGTCTCACTTTTAGGTCAGTAGTTAACCAAGTAAAGTAAATTATTCTGCACTGTCTGTGCATTGCAAGTGCAAAGCTGTCCGAAACATGAGGCGTTGCTGTTACTGTGTAAGCTTTGTCGTACAAGACATTAATTTCATTTAGTTCTTGAGTGCGGGTTGCGGGTGCCCGGGACTTATTCCGTCGCTTGGCCTAAATTAGAACGGAACCCCTACCCAACTCGGGCTTTTAAGAGCTTCATCGAATTAAATGGACTGAAACTGAAACGTCTCTGTTGAGAATTCGCTTCGTAGTTCGTACGTACCACTTAAGAAAAACCTCCGCGCGCCACACACACAATGATCGGGGAGGAGTTATGGGAAATTAATTCTAACAACGGCGACAGCTCCGGGATTGAAAGTCTGGGCTGCTTTGGAGTTTATTAGCGTCTTACTAAACTAAACTTTGTTTTTATGTTTTTCTCTTTTGTAGTCAGTCACAAATTTGGGTATGGTCTAATGGACGCCGGTGCGCTCGTCGACTTGGCTGTAAATTGGGCTGGGGTAAGTGCAATACTTTGACACTTATTATAATAATATGATATGATATGGATTATTTTTTGTTATAAAGGAATTTATTTCATTTATTTAGTCTGTTATACTTCTAAAATACATGTAGGTAGCATTTACATGTTAGTATCACAGCATTTCGAAATTATAGAGGGCCTCAGATACTTTATTTTCATTGGGTTTCAACTTTCCATTCTTCGTTAGTAAAGAATGACCGATTTTTGTTGGGAGGGCGGATAGAAATCGGGTTAGGATACTCAGAATTTCATCTTGACAACTTACAGTACGAACGAGTCCGGATTTTGGTTTGTTGTGACACTGTGCATTCGTCACTAATCTAACAAACCACTTAAGGGTTTTCCCAGCACCCGTGTCACCTCCATAAATCCCGAAGGGGGTTGCTTCCGTACTATTAAAGTACCAGCCTTGATTTATGACTTATGATCAAAAGACTCGAGTAAGTTACAGTTTAACATTCGAAACTGATGCTAGAGCCCGTGCAAGTTTTGCATATTCGTTTGTCCGTCTATCTGTAAACTACTAATGGTTCATAAAGTTAACTATTTTGCTACTGCAATCATCTCATCATCAAATTTATTGTTTTTTCTCACCAGGTTCCTCCCCAACATATTTGCAAGTCTAGAGAAATCCGTGAAGACCGCGAGATTCCTGGGGCTCATCTGGGTAAAGTTAAAGTTTTTATGGATGTAGATGGATGTGCTGGGACGAACTCGGAAATAAGATACTTGGAACACGTTCAGTGCAAAATTTCACTTAGGTAAGTATTTGAGAAAATCTTAGTATTTTATTTCTGTATTCTATACATACAATATAATGTACAACGGCATAGATGTTGAAATTCTTTAACTTTGTTTCTTAGATTCTTTCCTCGTGGGAACCTTAGGTACGTCAATTTATATTTTAAACATAAAAGAACAAATAGAACTCCAGTATATCTCATTCCTTAGGATTCTGCTGACTTCTCCGATGGGAACATCATCTGTGCTCTTATTTGAAAGACCTCGAGACGTTTCAAGCTCCAACTTTGATGATTGGCCTTTCCTGTCTGTACATTTTTGGGGAGAACAAGCTCATGGGAGGTGGACGCTAGAAATAATCAATTCTGGAAGCCGACGAATTAATCAACCGGGAATCGTTAAGAAGTGGCAGTTGATTTTGTACGGCACGTAAGTGTTTCACAGCTAACCAATCATAGAGAAGAAAAGGATAGTCAAAGACATGCTGTTGCAGGGAATTTCGGGTCAGAATAATGTATAAGGACCGCCACACCAAAAATTATTGTGTTATATTCTTGCATTACATGTTAAGTGGTATTAGATCTTAACCTCTTCCTGAACAATGCTTGTGACAGTGCCAACCAGATAAATGGTTGGGTTATCCGCTACTCACAGATTAATTTCAGATATTATTCGCACGTCGAAATCTGCTTCTCAGGTTCTTTCGTTTATGTCATAGGGTGAAGCGGACATGACATGATTCTAGTGTAACAATTGTAACTTTGTAACATGAACAGATCCACCAGAGAGTGATACGAGTGAGATAATCCGATAGTACATGAGTGATATTCCTGACAGTTTTTTTTGGCTGATTCACAATATTTGTTAATTTGTTTAGTTGAAGACATAAATCTACATTGAAATTATTTGTAATTCTGACAAAACGCTCAATTTGAAACCGAGTTTTTATATTTTATATACCCTTTTTTACTTTTCCTTAGTGACGTGAACCCCATTCGTCTCCGATCTCGCTCTCTGCAACAACCACAGAATTCCCAACAACAACCCTCGACGGCATACGAGCCAAGAGTAGCTCAATCCCAGAACCTGCCGTATCATCAAGATACGAATCCTTCACTCGCCCCGCGTACATTTGTCCCTAGGGAATACTTGTATCCTGGAGCGTCTGAAAATGTTCCACAAATCCAGAAACCTCAAAATATACGTTCTCAGTGTCAGCAGGTATGATTGATAATTTTATTTACAGACTTCTAATGTCCTGTAACAGTCGCTTTATTCGTTCTTTATGGATTTATTTTCTACTTGCAGGAATTTTGGGTTCCGGATCTCACGATCTGTGTTAATGACTGTCCTGAGGGATATTTCTCAGACGTGGATAGAAAGGAGTGCCTTCCGTGTCAAACAAGATGTAAATCTTGTTACAATTCTACGAGCTGCACAGCTTGTGAACATAATTTAGTTTTATTCGAAACGAGTTGTTTACCAATTTGTCCAGAGGGGTATTATGAGGCGGACTCTTCGTGTGAGTTGTGTCAATTATCAACATGTGCAACCTGTGCTGGAGCAATGGGAAGTGAATGTGTGAGATGTAAAAGTGGATTTGCTCTACACGAGAATCAATGCTTTGCACATTGCCCTGCTGGATTCCGATTGACGAGCTTCAATGAGTGTGTGACTTGCAATGTTGGTTGCCAATCTTGTGACGAAAATAAGTGTCTAGAATGCTTGCCAGGTTACCAGGCGTCATCTGACGGAAGTTCGTGCGCGGAAATTAATCCAGTAAGTATTCACTATAAATTTTGGATTTTTTTATACCCGGTATGAAACCATAATTAATAATCATTTTTGTTTCAGCCTTGCCCAGTTGGACTATTTTTCAATACGGAGACTAGTCAATGCGGTGGATGTGGAAGCGAAGAGTGCCTGCATTGCTTGGGAGCTGAAGAATGTATAGAATGTAAGGAGAGGTTCTTCCTTCACAATGGAAATTGTGTCTCAAGATGTTGGGATGGACTCTATGTTTCACCAAATAATAAAGAATGCTTTGCCTGTCCAAAACTTTGTACGAAATGTTTGAACTCTGAAGTTTGCACGGAATGTCGTGGAGATGGAATGTTACAAGAAGGAAAATGTATCCCACATTGTTCAAATGGGTGAGGAAAAATAATGATTGGCATTAATATAAATCAAATCGTAGCTTACTTTGTGTCATAAGTGTTCAGTGGTTTAGTCATCACTTATTCATGTCCATTTTGTTCGTATCATGGCACTGAATCAATGATCAATGTATTTTGCTATAGAGAACTGACAGGAAAGAAGTTCTAAATGTCACTACGGGAGAAGATGTATTACTTTATTAGAATTGCATTGCGAGTCTTACTGGAACTTTCAAATAAATTTGCTGTCAAAAGTTTTTTCTGTGCGACCATTTTAGGAGTTTAATTAAATTGTAGTGTATTTCGTATTTTAGACTGTGTGTATGCACCTCTGTTTGAAATTGATTTCAGACGACCTAATGAATTTTAATTCGTCTGTGTGCAGATATTTCAATGACATGGGAGTTTGTGTTCAGTGCTCTCCCGGCTGTGGGACGTGTATTGGAAAAGGCGAGACAGATTGTGTTACCTGTAATTCTGGCTATAATTACTTGAAGGGTGGGTCTTGTGTTCAGACCAACTCCTTGGTCAAAGATAGAAGTCCAGGAAGTTTTTGTCCGAATGGATTTTGGCCAAATCCAAGAGATACTAGTTGTCTACCCTGCCACGCCAGTTGCGCCAGATGTTCAGGTACGCATTTTGCATCACCTTCGATTCAATTCATTGACTTGAAAAGTGCATTTGAATTCAATATATTTAACTGTTGTTTCTTAGGTGGAGGTGCTTCCAACTGCCGAAGCTGCGTAGCGCCATTAAGACTGGATCGCGGGACCAGCCGTTGCATTGACTGTTGTCAAACCACAGAAGAACAAGACTGTTGTCACTGTGAGGCAAAACATCACTCAGAACACACAAAAACTGTTCTCACAAGCGAATACAACGGTGAGGAGCAGAAAATCATAACACACTTTCGATTAAATGATCATATAAATTTATATTTCTGATCTAGACTCGCATTTCATGCCTGCACGTTATAATTAGTTTCTATTTTATTTTGCATTTGCAGCCGAGTGTCATGTTGTAGCGCGTCGCGTGTCAAACTCCGAAGACAACGAAATCCCTGGTGCAGAAGCTCGTACTGGGAAATGGAGCGACTCAACTGCACTGAGCGTTTTTTGTGCAGCGGCATTTTTGACGGTCGTCACTCTATCTGTTTTACTTCATAAACGGCGGAGAAGATTCAGTTCTACATTTTTATCATCAGTGGACTCTGACTTTGAAGTTCATGGAAAACAGTCCTACCATAAGGGCGACCATAAGTCATTACTCTACGCACCAGTGAATTTAGATGAGGACCCTCTGAGTTTATCTCAGGAGGATGACGAAGTTGAGGGGATTCAAAAAAATAGATTTTTCGAGGATGAAGACTACGATGACGACGATGAAGATGACTTTACTGAAGGGAGTCCAGAAGAAACTCCACTTGTTCTAAAGACTTAGACGTTAAGAAATTTAGGTGTTTTAAATTCTAATGTTTTTTGTAAGAAATTTTACTTACAGAACAATACAACTTGTGATACCTATGCCTAGTGAGTGTTGTGTAGTGTGTAGTATACGTGCTGTGAGTCGATAATAGCATGTTTTTGTAGATTAAGTAAAGTAAGAGAAACTCACAAATCAAATATGAGTCGCAAAAATTATACGTTACGGACAATCGTACAATCGAGAGACAAATTCTGCGCAAACGCGTGTGGTTTGATGTTTTTCGTTTACCATTGTTCCACAAATATAATGTGATGATTTTACAGTTGCGAATGGCGAACGAATGTATCATGTGAAATACGAAATGAATGCAGTGAAATATAATCATTATCATTCGAAGGAATGTTATTTTGTACAGTGCTTCGAGATCGAATTCGGATTCTGGTCTGGTTGGTCGAATCCGGATCGCTGCGGAGCACTAATTTCGAGGCCAGACCAAGAGTTATAAATATTGGTCGAGATGATGTTTTAGAATCAAGGACTTGACAGGAAAGGACTTGGAGGTCTAGGGCATAATTTAAATTGTTTCCAATCTTTTGTTGATGTTCAGTCGTGAATTTTCTTTAAACCGGTTAGCCCTGGAGTAAAGCTCGGAACCTGAATATCATGTTACGGAAAGTTGTTGGCACAAAGTAGCTGAGTTGCCGGAGTTATTTTTTACTCGAGATCTGGCGATTTCGAGGGATACAGTCTCAGGAGTTACAAAAATAACGTTAATATTAATGAACCGTCTGTGGACTTTCTTGTTGAATGAATAATGAATATCCATAAAATGTCAAACTTAGGGGTATGAATTTCAAACAAGTTTTGGAACTTTTAGGTTATTCCAAAAAGTTGGGAAAAATCAGAGCAACCCATACCAACACTTGTGTTGGCACATGCCGCCTAATGTTACTGTGTCCCCTCTACTTCCCCGGAAGCGTTGCATAATATATGAAAAACTTAAAATATTCTAAACTATTAACAATTATCATTTTATTTTCAAAAATTGCAGGTCGGTTTACCTTCGTTAAAATTACAAACTTGCGTGATAAATAATTATAACCTGAATCTTATTCTGTACTTATACCAATATAATTACGAATTATGTACTAGTATAAAAGCTTGAATTGTGTTAAAAAAAAAGAAATGCAAAGGAGTCAAAATGGCGAATATGTGTACGGTGCGCTGCGGTTTTGAGATATGAATCTGAGTAGTGTAATAGTGAGTTGAAGTCAAGAAATTGTTATCTGTGTGGAGCACAGAACAGACACTCCTAAATAATATTATGTGCGTACATGTTACTTCGATATCAAATTAGTTTAGGTTACGGGAAAAAAGTATAAATGTTTGGGAAGACTCGAATGGAAATTATGTTTGGGAAAAAATACATTTATTTTAGTCATTCCGTAATAAAGACTTAAAAAATGAAATTATCGTATTTACAAAAACAGTCAAAAATGGTTTGTATTATTTGGAATTTGGACCTTGTATAGCAGTCCATATTTGTTTCGGAGAAACTGTACTGGAGAATTTATACTGAATATTCTTTCTAAAAATTTTCACACTTATATTTTCTAAATACTCCGCCACCGGAGAAGCATCACTAGAAATGAGAATAGATGGATGATAGTGAGATAATTTGAACTTATAAGGGAATTTCCTGTTGATTTTGGAGGATGCGTAGTTCTGTGTGTTGGCTTGGGTCGGGGTGTTGTAGTCGACGATGTAAATGAGTAGAATCCGTCAATTCTGTCTACGAGAACAAAGTCCTCCGGGTTCTGGACATGGGCTTCGACAATGAACTGAAAATGTAAATTCAATCAATTTGGTGTGTTTTAGCCTTGCCACATTCAGGGCCGGACTGGCAACCCAGGGGCGCCGAGGGCAGTTAATATTAGGCGCATGGGGCAAATGCAAAGGGCGCCTTAATTGCTTCCATGCCCCTAATGTTAAATTCACAGGGGCGCACCGGGCGATCGCCCGCCCGTCCTTATAGCCAGTTCGGCCCTGGCCACATTGTATGTATGAGTTGATTAGCTGAATTTTATTGTATTGTAATGCCCTCTTTCGAATTATACTTATGACTCGCATACTCTGTATGTTTGAATGCAGGGGTTAAACACTATTGGAAAAACAAACAAACTGTAGCATCGAGTAGCCATATTGAAATTCGGGTCACCCATACTTAAAGATACATACCTGATAGATTTCTGTCTGAAAACTCGATTCAGTTTTCGATATGTTGATTCAGATATCTTATCAGATTCGGTCGAACATTTTGTCAGACTATATAGATTAGCGAATATCCGATCTGATCAACTCATAATTCATGTATTATCTGTACCTGATTAGAGCCGGATAATGGAACATTCATCGCCACCCAATTGTTTCGATTGTTTCCGAAGGTGCAATCGTGTACAGTAGTACGTCACCACTCCGCTTAATTAAAATTCTAGCGTTCCCGTATAAACAATACCGTACAGTCACAGAGTCCATCAATTGTGCCGCAGATGTAAATGTGAACGAAGCTATGGTGTTCACAGTTTGAATTCCGGTGATATTGTAATTGTAAGCGTACGAAAAGGTCGAATTTTTCGTAACAGGTGGGCTGAGACTTGCACTAACTTGACTGAATTTACTAGGAACAAGAAGCCAAATTCCCTTTGTCGTTCGAAAAGGTTTGAAATCGAAATTTCGAGGAAGATCGGGCCGTGGCCGACTGTCTTCCAGGTTATAACCATTCTCATAATAATTTGTAAATCCTTTCTTCTTCCAGGCAAGAAACAGATCTGTCTTTTTGTCTAGTACAACACTAATTTGACCCATGACATGGATAACGTTTAGAAAAACAAAAAATTGTGTATATGTTAAAGAAATGGTTTTCATTTTAGATATTTTATTTCGCACAAAATACATCCAAGTCAAATTGTTCTTTTTCTAATGGTTATCAGACTGCTTAGTAGAACCAGGAAACAACATTTACAACGCAGTGGCTTAAGCACAACTAATCTCGTATTAGAGTAAAGAAGACGTGAACCCAAATATCAAAATAATAGTTTGTACACAAATCCACGCGCTGGCGAAGTGATAATACATCGCTGTTCGATGATGCCGATGAGTAAGCGTCAGCGTGTTAAAAGTAGAGTACAAAGTGCAAAGGTTGTACAGACACTTACTTAATTTTTATTTTGTAGGTTGTCTGACTGACCGATGACCCACTGTTATAAACATAGTATAGAAAAATGTTCCTTTGAAATAGGATTTTTCGAAAAAAAATTATTGTCGTGTCGTCGATCAGATATTTAAAAAGATGTTCAGAGACCATTATTCATACCAAAATGAGTAAAGTAAAGATGTTATGAAAGGAAACGCTGACTAGCGCAGCGAAGCGGGGAATTGTGACAGGTCTCACCGAAGCCTAATGGCTTATACTGGATATGTACGTGCTACTTTTAAAGATGTTTGTCCAAAATCCTGGA
>JAQGCA010002748.1:0-13185 GCA_034698945.1 Protaphorura quadriocellata | reverse complement strand
TCAACGACGACGGCTGTGAAATCTGAACATAATTGGCATCAAATATTATTTATTTTTGAATTGGCTGTATATTTTACCGTGTTCATTTTGAAAAATTGTTATACACTGTTTATCGGGGAATGGCAATCTTGTGAGTAATCACTTCTCTCCGACTTGGAAGAGAGAGATGGGTTTTTCTTGATTTTTCCTTATCCCCACAAGACTCGCACTGCCTAGTACCTACACCAAAAACCTTTGAATGGGCCTCGGGCCATATCAAATAAATTCTCTTCATTCAATGATGCAACAAATCTCGGGTTGTCTAATTCCCCGAATGATGCAACAGATCTTGGGTTGTCTAATTCCCCGAATGACAATACATATCTTGAGAATCCTGCTGCAATTAATTCAAACGATGTTGACACTAACCCTCTCCCGACGACCTTGATTACACTAAGCCCAGATTCCACAATAAGCTGCGATGAAAGAGTATACCGCATTGTCCAAACGGCGGAGGGTGAAGACGTGGTTGAAGTTAATAATCCGGTTAGTTGTGACCCTTCACACAGTACAATTGGAAAGCATGAACCTTTCCTTGCCCAATACGTTTCACCAAAACGAAACTTGCCTCGACTATCGAAATACTCTAGCCCGAAGTCAAGGAAAGATATCCAGACTCCCCGGCTACGGAAATGTGTTCCTTCCGGTCGAAGGCTTTTTAGTATATCCAGCTTAGAAACTGCTATGAATAGTGCCATGGATCGTAAGTCTAAATGCACTAACGCAAAAATATTTATCAAGAGCGAGGTCAGGGACGGACTGTCCTCAAAACTGCTTGTAAAATGCATGAATTTCGGCCATTCCCCATTCTATATTTTGAATGACGACTCCAATTCTTCTATCCCGGTCAATGAAGCGGCAATTTCGGGAGCAAATACAACTGGCATTGGCTACACTTCCCTAAAGCACGGCTTGACTGCTTTGGACGTACCCTTCCTTAGCTCCAATAAATTCATCCGCATGGAATCAAAATTTCATGAGGACATAGGAAAATTATTGAAGGATGTCCTTCTAGAAAATGGGAGGGAAGAATCCAGGCTGGCACTTGAGGTTGGCCAGTACGAGATCATTGATGGAAAAAAAACTGCCTTATGTGCGGCGGGAAATACAACTGAAGAAATTCAGAACAAATTACAGTCAGATTTAATCATAATTATAGGATGGTGTCAGAGCAAATCATTATCAATCAATGTCGGAAAGACGAAATCTATGCTATTTAAGCCGAATCGGATAAGTAATGAAAACCAAATTCGAATTGTTATGTGTCAGAATGAAATTGAACATGTTAAGGGATTCCGCTATCTAGGGATAATTATGACCGAACCACTGAATAGCGAAAAACAACTGCAAGCGGTGTGTCAACAAATGAATGCACGGATGTTTTTGATCAAGAGATATAAGCATTTCTTTGGTCAGAATCGGTTAAAAATATTTAGCACAAGCGTAGTATTATCCAAAATTGACTTATTTTCTTGCATGGGGGAATTTGACGAAAGTAGAATATGGACGCATAGATAAGATCATGCACAGGTTTGCTAAGAGTGTAATATTATCAAATGACAAACAGAAAGACGATAAGTTTTATGCATTAGAGAAGTTTAACTGGATCGGTGTAAGTGAGCGTTATGAAGTGTGTGAAATTAAATTTGTACATAAACATGTCAACTCTCTATATCGAATCTATATCGACCTTTCCTATATCGAACACCTCTACATATCGATCAAAATGCCAAGACCGCAGGAACACCTTTTGCATGCCCTTCTGTGTTATTCCACTTTCTATATATTACACTTTCTATATAATGGACACATTTGGTGCATTTTTCGAGTTCGGTATATAGAGAGTCCACTGTATTATTAACGAATCTTCTGCCACAAGTATTTCTCCTGAAATTAAGAAGAGACCCGAGACGGAAAGGGCTTCTAAAGTTAGCCACGATATTGTAACACCATGTTTCAAAACCAGTGTTGCTCAAGACTAATTTTTTTATCAAATGATCATTGCATGGAATCACTTGGATTCAGAGATCAAACAAATAAAAAGCAATGTTGTTTTTGATACGGAAGTGAGAAAACTGGTCATTTCAAAACGGTACAAAGTTTTCGATTCAGGAAATAGACGGATAATACACTAATCAGGAGAAGCTAAATTCTGTAATTAGACGAGTGAAATTATTTAAATTTAAATTGAGTATTTATTATCGTTGTAATTTTATGATTGGATCTGCGATCAAAGGCAACTTATTTTTTGCGAACGTGCGTGGCTGTTGACACCAATGTGTTACACATACTTGTATGTTTCATATTATATACACCAATACACGGTAAATAAAGTTTGAATTGAGTTGAAAGAGGAAACAAGTAGCAGATGAGTTTGGAAGTGACAGGCTTCAGAAAGATACATGATTCAATATTTCAAGATTTGTTAGTTATATGTTGCGTAAGCAAGACATTATGTGAATGTGTTGTCTGTTTGTCCGTCCGTCCGTCCGTCCCCACTTATCATGTAGTTAACATTGACGGATTTATATACAGGGTAGGTACACAAGGTCACTACAATCACCGAGTGTAAAAATGATCTCCCCAGGTGATTTCTGAGGTCACCAAAGGTCTACAGTAAATGTTGACGGATTTCAACGAAATTTGCATGGTAGTTACACAAGGACACAAGTATCACGAAGTGTTAATATGAGCTAGGCAGGTGACCTCTGACCCAGGTCACCACAGGTCAAATTTTAAAAGTTGCTCAGAATGGTCTGAAACGTATATAAATGTAATAAAAAGTGGGTTTCAGAGGGTGACCTCGAACCAGGCTACTAGAGGTCAAATTCCCGAAATTGCTCAGAATGGTATGGAACGTGCATAAATGCAATAAAAAGTGGGTGTCAGACGGTGACCTTGACGCAGTTACCATCTAGCTATTTAGTCATCTCGCTATAATGTAACTTTCAGGTCACCGGAAGCCTCAAACGGGTCATCAAATTATATAATGGTTTGTGACCTCTGATGGTTTCACGATAAGGTCACTACGCGAAGGTTTTCTATTATGTTTCTTGTAGGTGTCGTACTGAGAGTTACTGAGATTGAAGATTCTTTGATGGTAAATAAAGTTCTCGAGTCATCCGGTGTAATTGCTTTTAGAGAGTTACTTTTTATTGGTTTAGACTTATGCGTTAGAACAGTTTACAGATTGTTTAGCCGGGAGTCGTGACCTAGTTGTAGCCTGTCCGAGATGGTCTCTGCTTTTTTCTCTCTGCATTCCCGGGTATTTTATAATGTTAACATACGTGTTTAGTTAATTTACTTATTATTTCGTGAAAATTTAATATCTTGCTAGGCATTTCAGGTTTAGATTTGTACATCCTGTTGTTGACCAAATGTAGGTTACATTTATTGACAAGTCGCCAGAATGTATAGACTAAGAAACCATATTCAATTACCTTATATCTAGAATACAATTATTCTTTTCTGTTTACCTGAGCTTAGTAATTTGATTCATTCATTTTCAGTTCATACCTTATATTCATTCATTTGTTTGACTTTGAGTCTCAGAGTGAAGGGGATCATAGTTACTACGTTTCACGAGCTTGAGACGGAATGACCTTAGTCAGCTACTGTGCAGGTTGACCGTTATTTTGTTTTCTACATTTTCTTCATTAATTTATTACATTCAGTTTTTGTACAATAAATCAGAGAAAATTTATTTGATCTTGTACTTGACTATTTCTTTGAGAACTGCAGAACAACTACGAACCTAAAACTTGAATCCATAGAGAAACTTATGTAGTTTCTGAACAATACGTCGTAAAATCTATTACTATTTCGGGTGCTAACACTTGATTGGTCGACCCCCTGCGCTTTCTGATAACTCTACATTAGGTGATTTCAGGCCTTACTGCGCATCTAGATGGCTAAACTTAGTTTCCCTATTCCTATTTACTATTATAGTTAGTTTTACGACGCAGTTTCCCTATTCCTATTTACAGACCTTTTCTACACCTTTTCTATTAGGTTCGGGTTTTTCCTGTAGTTAATTTAAGCCTTTATCTTGCAAGCGCCTAGGCTGTCTAGACTTTCTGGCGCCAGGCTTGGTTTCCGTTACTTATTCTACGCTGTTCTAGCATATTTTTAGAGAAAAACTTATAACTATGTTTGGCATAGTTTTACACTATGACACTAGAAATCTAGCTATCTAGAAATCTGGCAATCTGGCAATCTAGTAATATAGCTATCTAACAACCTAGCTATACGCAGTATCTAGGAACCGTTGAATAAGACGGGAGACGCAAATCAACACACAAGGTTGAATTTGGTCCCTAATGTTAGACCGCCATGCAGTCGATGACGTAGTACAATCACAGAACTCAATTGCACACATAGGGAAATTCAGAAATCAGTCCACCGCTGCATTGGAATTACATTTTTTTAACAGAAAAGAATGGATTTGGTTAGCCAAAGGACTGGAATTCTTGATTCAATTTTCATTTTATCCCAAAATTTAAACCATGGACAGGAAAATAATTTCAAACTTTTAACTCCCATTGACTGTGTACATGGGTTTGAGTTCTGTGATGGTAAAACGTCATAAAATCGATGGGCGGAGAGCAGGTGGGGACCAATTTGCACTAGGCATGGAGCTCTGCGTCTCCCTGCTTATTCAGCGCTTCCTACGCAGTATGGATGTCTCGATTCGACCCATGTAACCTGTCGGTACGACCAAAGGTGTACATATGCCAAGCGTCTTACTATCATCGAGCTTAATACCATGCATTTGCGTGTGAATAATGTCATTAGTACCCAGTGTTCCGTTGATGCCGGACTTTTTATAAAAAGTCCATTTCTGCCGCCCGCCGACAGAAAGCGGCAAAAATGGCAAAAATAGGTTTTGTGAACTAAACCCTGCGATATCACGTGTGTGTATGCCTACCATTAAATTTAAACTCAATAGGACGAAATGACACGTCAGTGGAATGATTGGAATCGCAACAATCAATTTATTTCTAAATTATTTGACAAACTTATATTTTGCGATAAAGTAGTTTATTAGTATCATTCCTACTCCAACCCTGCGTAGTTGACTGTTAAAAGATAATTGTAGTCTCGGGTGGTGTAATTTATTCAGTGATCGCAGCGTTGTGTATGTGAAACAGAAAGGATGAAGCGAAATAGGAACCAGCCCAAGAAACAGCAGAACCAAACTGGAAACGAGAAGCAGCGCGCGAGGATGGTGTCTAAAATATTGACCTCAGAAGAAATTGCACAGCTGCTGGAGGAAAAAGGTAAATTAAAATGTCTAGCTTTAGGTTTTAATTGTTACCATATTTACCGATGACAGGTACACTTGACTCCAGTGCTACTCAATACTACTCATTGGGTTGTAGGTTTCGTTATTTAGGGAAGCATGTTCGAACGATGTACAATTGTATTTCGTAAAACTTCATTAAAACATTCATTTTCTTTCCAAATCCTGAATAGATAGTCAAGAATCCGAGGAAATTGAAGCAGGAATTCCGGGGAGTGCGCAAATATTTGAACAATCGGAACTGACGGGATTAGTTGGGAATGCATCACAATCGTCTTACTTTTGAGGGTAAACCATTTTCTCCGTAATCTTATATTTTTAATTAGTGCATGATTGAGTGACTACCATGGATATGAGAAATACTCATCACCAGGACTACAGCTGACCCCACACTAAATATTTTCTGATTTTCAGATACCCAACCACGAAACGTTGAGGAAGTCCTTCAAGACGTTGGTACTGAAAGCGAAGATGGAGATGATTCGGACAAAGGCGACCCAAGTTGGTATCCGGGGTACGATTCCAGGTACAGAAAATGCAATAACAGAATGTGACTGCTGCCTCAGTTTGAGAAAGTGAGAACGAGGAAGAAGTCACCGTCACTTCTACTGACTTTTCACAAAGTCCAACCCAAATTTATACGGTAACTTCACCGCCACCGCGACCATCTTCAGTCGTAGAGAAAGCCAAGAGCGGTCAAGTGGGCCGGAAACAAGATACAATTTGGCAGGAATTCGGGGGTTCCCAACGTGAGCCGGTTTGTAAGTACACTGCAACGCCAAAGTAAGCCCAAAGAGCTACCGCTTGAAAAAGCATTTAAAAAAATGTTCTGGGAAATTGTCATTGAACTGGCAGCAATCTAAAAATCAAATAAACATGAATCAGCGCCGATGACTTCAATTTGGAACTGGGAAGAATGATATTTGAATGCAACTTACCGTTCCGGCTTGTGGAAAATCCCACTTTCAAATCATTTATTCAAAAACTAAAACCCGCATACACTTTGCAATCCCACGATAAAATAGGAGACACAATCCTTACAAAAGTCTACGAAGAAGAACTATCAGAAATGAAATCAAACGTTAATGGCAAAACCGTATCAATGCTTCAAGACGGGTGGGGTACTATGCAAAATCTACCAGTTGTGTCACACTGCATTAGTACGGGGAGTAAAACATTCGTACTCGAAACCGTCGAAACAGGCACGTCATCAAAACTGCAGACTACTGCTTGGAACTACTGAACAAGGCAAAGCTTAAAATTATTAACAATTTCAACTGCAGACCAATAGCATGTGTAACGGACAACTGCAACACCATGGAAGCAATGAGATCCAAAATAACAGACATGTTAACTATGGTTGCCATTAGTTATTTGCTGAACCTGTTGGGCCAAAAGTTGACGCCAAACTATTTACAGGACAAAATAAGAGCAGTTCATGTATTCTACAGAAATCATCACTTTGAAGGTTTCGCCTTGAAACTATTGAATGCAAATCGGCCTGTCCTTCCTGGAAACACAAGGTGGAACAGTCAATTAGATACATTCAGATGTTATCTTCAAAACAGGCTAAAATACATTGAAATTTCCGAAATGCCAAATTCGAACGTGACTGATGAAATACGAAACATACTTGAGAGTCGAGACATAGTGTTTGATCTCAGATAAATTTAAAAAATTCTCGAACCGATTGCGTGTGCTTTGGACAAGGTTGGTAATTTTCGTTATTTTACTTTTCCAAAGGATAATATAATCGTATTTCTAGATTTGGATTAGTCCAGCAGAGACTAACATCACGACGATCATTTTCTATGTTGATTTGTAGATTTATTTTCTAATTAGTGCGGGAGTGACTACAATGGATATGAGAATTTCTCATCACCAGGACTACAGCTGACCACATATTAACTATTTATTGATTTTCAGCTACAACAGGAGAGGTCCTATCCCACCTAACCTAACCTAACCTTTCCTATTGCTGATGCGATACATGAATGGCTGAGTATTGAAATAGAGATTAAGGACTATCTGTCTCAAAGTCGAAGTTTCAAGCAAAGCATTTGATAAATATTTCGACATGGCTATGACAGACGTGGCTATTGGGGCTTACATGTTCCACCCTGCATATCAAGGTAATAAATTCGAACTAACTATTGCTTACAATTGGGTTGAACTGTTTTGGATTCTGGTTAACTGTTTATTATTATTGCATTTTGCTTAGTTGTCGGCTTGAGTGGTGCAAGTAAAGAGGGGGGTCGCAAATGGCTATTAAACAGATATCCTTACTATGGTTGCGGCAGTTGCTTTAGAAATAGCCGACACAAAGTTCTATCCCGATTCACTGTTAAAAAAAGGAATTGCAGAGCTTATGGAACCCAGTAACTGGTGGTTTGCGGTTTCATCATGACCTGGAATATCTCATGAACTGTCCACTTTTGCTACGATGAGTTTGCCGGCTACAACAGCCGGAATTGAACGTGTATTTTCAGTTGTTTCAAACATATTAACCAAGAAAAGGAACAGGCTCTCAACAACCAAAGCCTTTCAGCTGTGCGTAATTTATATAACAGCTGCAATGAAAAACGAGCAAAAAATTGATTTCGATGATTTCGAGTAGTAAAGATGTAGAGATTATCTATATTTAGTAGTTACATTTAATTTTTGAGTGTGGCAGACTCTGGTTTCCAGTGGTTGTCCAGCTAATTTGAAATGTAGTTAAGAAATAAAAGCATGAAAATACAAATTCGACAAGTAAATAATTGTGATTTATTTCAAAATAAGCAATGTATATTGTTGATGTCTGTTACTTTAATTTAGACACACACTTCTAAAAAAGCCTCATTGCTGCCTTGGTATCAAGTGTTGGATAATGATGACCTCCACGGTGAGTAGTGGGCTGGGCCTACTACTTCTGTATAAACGGAAGAGCCTACCGCAACGCCCAGTTTAGAATTTGAGTTATTTCTTACGCAATCCGACTCTTCACCATGTCTCAACTGTGATAATAATAAAATTAAAATAAACGATTAAAATCGCATATAGGTTTTTGTTTTAAGCGCAGAAAATTGACTGAGTTTCATACGAAGGTGGAAAATGAACAGTCACATTATATAATTTCTAAGTTACAATGAAATTAAATATTAATATACCTTTTTGCCCGACTTATTGTACTTTTTGCTCGACTTCATATTCCCTTGACTTTGGCCATTCTCAAGGAGTTAAGCAGTCCAAACACGCTTTTAGGGATATAAATTTCTCGTCTCCTGAAGCTCAAGTTGCCCACGCTTGCGTCTCATCCTAAAATAAAATCATCATTTAGACTGGGCAGTGGACTGGACTCAAACAACTTCACTGTAGAAATTAGTTAAGGCGAAGTAAGAGGTTTCGAGACTATCGAGACCAATGAATCTGAGAATTTTAGAAATGACTGTCCAGTCGGATTGAGTCTGTTAGCTCGATCATGCGATTTTGAATGAAAATCATTTCAAAAATTCCAGAAAATTTCAATTCTAAAGGTAGATATGAATTCTTTTGAAAAACCATAATTAACCCTTGAGAGATACCAGACTTGTAAACTAACCTTGTTTTAGTGAGGACCACTGATGAATTTTGACAAAAATGCAAATGATAAATATATTGTGTCTTAGAATTAACAACCACTTTCTCCAGGAATTGTCTCCAGCGTTCAAATTCATTGGCTCGAGATTATTTTTTTTCGCACGTGCAAACTAATGTATTTGAGATTGTTTACTTTTCGACGAACGGACTAGTACAAAATAAGGTGTTTCATATTTGCCGCTCGTTCATGGCATCCACGTGTACAGTACGGTTGCTGAGTCTCTACCATTTGAACGTAAATTGTTCAAGTTGACGTTCTACTTTGTTTAATTTGAAGTTCAGGGGAAATCATTGAAGTCAGCGAACTGTCATACTGATTGTCTTACAATCCACACACTATCGCGAATTCCAGTTGAACCTACAGAACGTCAGGGTATAGCGTAGCAGTATTTAGAATTTAGAAAATCTAATGTGATTAATAATCTATATATAGTCTATGTAAAATCTAACGTGGATGTACAAAATTTCTAACTACACATGTAGAGAAACAATAAAATTATTTTGATACACCCTATGACCCGACCTTGACCCAGAACTCTAACATCTCTATGGCATTTTGAATGTTTGTAAACTGAACCCCGCACTACCCCTTAATCTGTTCAAGTTTAGATTAATGAAAAGCTAAATTGATTTCCAACCCTCAACTATACGAAGTCATACTTACCTTGAAGTTGTCCATGTATCGTCCATGTATCGTCCAACAAAATATTTATTTTGAAATAATAGAAACAAAAATAAATAACCAACTTATTTCGCCAAAGTCTTCAATTCACAGGTCAATTTCAGAATTTGATAGTTTGAAAGTATAAAAAACTCCACGCCTTTCGCACGCTTTCGTGTCATTGGATGTTCAACTAGCCCCAAATGAGCCCCAAACATGCCGGCGTAGCTGTTAGTTGAAGAAATCAATTGTTGCCATTTCTGCCATTTCTGCCGGGCAAAAATGAATATAGAGGTGGTTAAAACCACCATTTCGGCCACATTTCTGCCGGGTGGTTTTAACCGTCGCGGAACAGTGTTAGTACCCAGATAAGTACAGGTACGATGGTTTAACATTAGATAGTTTGTTATATTGGCAAGAAATGAAGTTAATGAACGCAGACATGGTGAAGTCATTTAGTAGTGCATAAAACAGACAATTAAAGCCAATAGTGAAGGTGATCCGAGGTGATTTCTAGGTCTTTTATGGTTGTCCCCTGTTCTTTGTTCGTGTAAAAATAAAGTTTGTAAATTGCAAGTAGCAATTTCACAATAGTATATCTTCCACCATTTTTCACAAGCGACACTTCACACACCTTTACGTGCCGGAGGAGGCTAGTCAGTCTTGGCTGGATTTTGGATACATTATAGCCATTGACCTGCTGAACAAATTCAGCTAATTTAGTGAGGGTGGTACACTCACTTCCAGGCTGACCAACCGTCCCCATTTTTGGGGGACAGTCCCTTCTTTTCAAAGCTTCTCCCCCACTGAAAAATGTCCCTAAAAATGTCCCCCCTTTTGATAGCTGTCCGCCTTGACATCAGGAAGTACAATCATTATACAAAATTTCCATTGGGAAACACGTTTATTTTGCTTCCGGCAGTCTAAATTTCAAAAAAATTCGGGCCCCCCGGGCCCATTTTTGGGTTACGGATAATTGCCTCGAATTCTAAGCGGAAAATTGAGTCGAGAATTAGAATCAGACAAGCAAAACGACCCCTAATCCACACTATCGTAGGTGAGATCGACATATAAAATTGAATTCATTGTATGTAATATCGACAAAAAATTGAATTATGTGTAGGGAAAATCGTAGTTTCAAAAGCGTCCCCCACTGACTTTCGAGAAAATTGGTCAGCCTGCTCACTACGTTTCTAGTGCATACGGTGCCGGTTCTGTGTGTAGATCCTTCAATAAAGTTATTCAGCAGATCACGGGCTATAGCATTAAAAAACCCAGCCAAACCTGACTCTAGCCTTTGGTCCGTTAGGTGTCTGCGCTGTCCTTCAAATTTCTGGAAGACAAGTAGATTATTTAGTAGATTACAAGCAATTTATTGGTTAATAATTAATTAGCAATTAATTATAATTTAACTGATACCTGAATGACTTCAGAGACGAAACGTAGACGAGTGACTTTAAAAAGAGGGCACTTTTGAAAGGGCACCTTTGAAAGGGTCTCTGGTGGTATCAAATAAATTCTCTTCATTCAAAAAGAGGGCATATTTGTACATATTTTGATGATTGATATCCGAGAAGTGAGCTAATTGTAAGAGTTGAATCCCAGGTAGAGCCATTTCCCATTATTAGAGATAGGCATTGGAAGCAGTGAACTGGAAGAGATTCTGTGATTGGATGATTTGAGGAATGAGATTAAATCCAAGTGAGAATTACATGTCGCACCAGGTAGTACATTCTAAAGGAAGAGGTTACTTTCAGAAGCTGAAACCTATACGAGGACAACAGGAATTCAACCTGCCAGTAAATAGCAGGTTTTGTTTCACCTAAATTTCAAAATTTTTGATTTCAGGTATCAGTCCGAACCAGAAAATTAATTTCGAATAAATATGGAATGACACTTAATTCTCAGACTCATCTTATTGTAAGTGATATGTATATTTGGATATAAGTATATATATAGTACATCCACCTCCACTCAGTATTTCTCCGTATCAGTACAAGACATGTAAAAGAGGAGATGAAATAGCAATTCATTCACTTCGCGCGATGTGTCACATCACTGTAAGGGAAACTGAAGTTTCTTAGTTCATAAACGGTGTCCCCATGCTGCTGGCTTCAAAATGACACCCCACTTGCACAGTTTTTATCATCCGGCCGGATACCACTATCCGGTCTATCCCTGCATTTGAGTTAAATTTCTCCACTCATTAATGGCACGGTAAGGTCCCGGACTGCATTGGATGTGGGGATCGTAATGACGGTGAATGGATTTTGAATGTAGATGTTGCAGGGTCCAGACAGTGTTGCAGGAGCTGGACACAAGATGATGAGGATGTTTTGATGGGAAACTTTGTAAAAATGTACAAATATGTTGATTTTAAATAAGAAGGAAAACGTTGTTAGGTCATTAAAACATTTAAGGGGTCCAAATGACCGCTCACTTGAAAATAGAGAAGGTTTTCTTTTTTGGCCACAAGTCCCACCTTGATATATGATGGTCACTAAAATATGTGATGCTCATTTCTCATTCTTACATCACGTGGTACGGTCTAAAAACGTCAAACCCAGGCAAACGGCTCAAGTTTTGAGTTCAATTGAAAAATGTAGCCCTTATTAAGTCGTCCGACGTAATATATGGAGTAAATGACTTATTGCGGATGCTCAGTCTGTCTGGCTGTCTGTCCGCCCGTCCGACCCGCTTTTCACGAATTTTGGCAGCAAATTATAATTCCACCCTGTGTCGATTGGAGCAAGCGCTGCGCCAAGCCGTTAGTCAGCGTCATAAATCCGTAAATTCTAAGGCGTATGCTGCATTGTTTTTAAAACAGTACATCGTAGTCAATGAGTTTATAATAGGCAGACTACAGAAATAAATATAAGGAACAGGGAAACATCGGAGCAATTATTTATTTTGTATTCTTTTACCTATTTGAATTTCTTAAAAAATGGAAATTGGTTGTGCCCGGATTGTGTTCCAGAATGTATACCGTCATTCGAACGTTTCCCTGCTGTTATTAATGACTCTAGCAGTAAGTCCTTGGTTAAAATTATTAAAATCCTGTACAACTATGTACACGCTAAAATTTTAAGATTAAAATTGATGAGCAGGCATTTAGTGGTGAATCTCTGCGAATTGTTCTTCAGTTAATTGATGATAAAGGCTAACTTAAACTGTTATTCGTGTCTTACTTTGAAACGAAATGGCATGTCTTATGGATAACGATTATGGCTTACAGATACGGCAAATTCACTGAATTAATTAATTCTTTTTATATTAATGCATTAGTGTCTCATGTGTATGTACGAAGTCATAAATTGACTAGAGCCTAAACTCCATACCAAAATAAGTTACTTTGCCGTTTCGCCTCTATATACATATGGCAACATCGCTCATATTGAAATAATGTGTTTTCTTAACCTAACAAGAAATTGCATGAACAAACCAAACAAGAAAAAACGAAGTTTTTTCTTGCATTCATCACTTCTTGGTCGCATAATTTAATTGCAATTTAGCTATTTAGGTTAGTTCATGCAATTTCTTGTTAGGTTAAGTGTGAAAAATCTCT
>JAQGCA010002747.1:0-13186 GCA_034698945.1 Protaphorura quadriocellata | reverse complement strand
GAAATTCGGGAGTAAATCGCGCGGGCGCGCGGCATGAATTTCTAAATACTACTCGTCGTAACGTTTAATGCATTCTGAAATACGCTCGAATTTGACATCAAAACTCTCAAATGTCAAAGTCAAATTGCTAAAATTCTTGCTGAAGATAAGTAATAATTTTGCCCATGGCCCTATCGCTAAAAACTCCTAGAACCGCCACTGGGTGTCGTGCCCAGCATTATATTTTAATTTTAATATTCCAAACAAAAAGTTAATTCCGCACTAGTTAGATTCATGTTAAATTCTGCAAGGGTCAAAATACCGAAACGATAAGGATGATAAGGATAATTAAGTGGGATGATAATTTAGACGTAATATATTGGTCCAAGTATGCCGTTTTAGGCCGAAGCCGAATATTGAACACCGACTGACCGAATATTCTATTTCGTCATTGGTCGAATAAAGGCAATATAACCCGTTTCGAGACTTATTGGGCCAAAAGTTTTTTTCCGGGGACATTGACCTTGATTTCAACGGTGAAGGTACACCTGACCGATCTCGTTGACCTCGAGTACGTCACTGACACCAGTCATCAGTCCGCGGTATTGAAGACACTAACCACGCTGTGAAGATTGACGTCAAGTTTGGGAATCAAAACCGTGGCCCAGACCTTGACACGGATTTTAGTGTACCACAATCAACGTCCCGGCGGTCACTGCGCAAAATCGGTGAATAATCTAGCTAAAAAAGGAGAAAAGCGACACACTTGTGGTGGCGAGGTTTCGATTAAAAGTACATGTTGACATTAATCCGAAAGCATTCCTGGTTGTCAAAAATTGTGTTATCTTTTTCTTTGTAGAAAATGCATACGATTGGCCTCTGGAAGGTACCTGGGTGTTCCTGGTTGGTAAATTGTAGTTGCGTTGGTTCCTTATATGTATTGTAATGTGTTTATACTAGGACTTAATGATTTCTCATTTGATATTTCAATTCGTCCTTACAATTTTTGCATCAATCAGAAAATATCGTGGATTTGAAATGTTCATTGTTAATTATTATCTTCATGCATACTTCAGTAGGTATTCGTGTTTCAATTCATTTGGTTGAATTGTATTTGTGCGGAGTTGTTTGAAAATCACATTATATGTATTTTTGGCAGTTGCGTGGGAGAGAATACGGGCGTTTCCGACATCTTCATACATTCTGCGTGGCGTATGCCCTGTGTGTGTGTGGCCATTACTATTACTCCTTCGTGTATTTCAATATCTAAAACTCTGACAAGGGAACATTTTCAATTGAACCTCCGACCTAGACCCGCCATACACTTTCTCACACCAATTGGGATCCTCTGCTGACATGAGAAAAGTGAAAAGCCGTCTGCACAAATGAAGTACTTTTTTTCAGCATATCTTCAAAAATTTAATTAAAAAAATCCTGAGGTCCTTCTTTTGAAATTTTTTGAATCGTGTGTTATAATGCATGCCGTTTCTCGCGTTTTTTATATCGCGTCAATGTCGAGAGATGCCCATTAGATGCATCACAGAGAATTTTGAAACTATTCAAAATAATTTTTTTCGTCAATATTTTATGTTCCGTCAAGTTCTTTGTTGTATTCAATCAAAATCTTGAAGAAAAAAATTTTTTTTTTTTTTAGAAATTCTTCTTAATGCATCTAATGGACACCTCCCAACATTGACGCGAAATGAAAAACGCCGGAAACAGTATGCATTTTAACACACAATTTAAAAAATTTCGAAGGGTTATTTTTAATCAAATTTTCGAAGATAGGAGAAAAAAGTACTTCATTTGTGCAGACGACTTTTAACTTCTTTCATGTCAGGGGAACCAAATTGGTTGTGAAAAAGTGTATAGTGGGTCTTAGGTCAGAGCTTCAATTGAAAACGTTCCCTTGTGAATAATAATTGTGTGCTAGGATTGCGGAAAAAGAACGGAGATATGGGCAATCTGCGTTTTGTCAACCTCACCTCACAGTACGACTCGAATTCAACAGACTACTCACCGTAACGCAAGAATAAATGTTGACAACGTACAATTCAATTTTAGAGCTAGCTTTGACAAGGAAGCGATTTTAAATGGAGTGTTGGACCCCGAACAGGCCATAGAATTTTCCACACTGGTTGGGTTAACCTGACTTCAAATACGCCTGCACAGACGATGTACCTTTTTATCAGGAAATACCGTTAGGCGCGTGGGTAATCATCTCGTTCGGAAAACCTAATAATTCATGTGATAAAATACTTGCCAAGTTCTACATTTCGAGTCAATTTTGGGAACTGCCTCTGAAATGCATTGGATATTTTCTCTTGAAAAATCGATAATAATTTTTTTCTCACAATGTTGACTTTGTCTAATTTTTTTAAATATTTCGAGTGAGGATTTACCTTTGGACTTTTTTTTAGGTGCGATACCAAATTATTGCACAGTGGTTCCCTTGCGAGACGTAAGTGTACCCTAATCGATTTGTAAAACTATAATTATATCGTAATTGTAAAGCTAGTTGGACAGCAGAATTAATTACAGATCATAGTAAATTTACTAAACATGTACATAACTATTTAATTTGTTTGCTATAAATACCATACTCAAATTTTCTCATTTTTCCAGATAAAAGTTGCATTATAAACATGAAGGGAATATTATCTTGCGCAGTTTTTCTTACTACGATTTTTCTCGTGAAGGTAGAAATTTGATAGTTTCATTATCTATTTAATGGAAAAATCTGTTCACAAGGGCTAAGAATAAAATAAAGAACACAATAATAGTGTATAATTTTATTGCTCACATGGAAAAACTTGTTTTGGTTATTTACAGGAAGTGAAGCCGATTCCAATTGCGCCTTTGGATATCAATGATAACGTTCACCACGTATTGGAAACTGTGTCATCATTGGTTGGAATCCTTGGAGGAGGTGTTTCATCACTCCTTATGGGTTTGACAGGCATTTCCATAACGGATTGTGCACTTACTTTCCAGGTAAATCTTTAAATTAGTTTCGACAATGGTTACCAAGGTTTCGCATAATCACACCAGGAAATATTGCAATATTTTATATCGTAAAAGATCGAAAGTTTTAGAATTGGCAACGTTTCAATTGAATATTTAAACAACCAAACTAGGAAAACTCAAATAATGAATTTTTTTTAAATGTTGGTATTGTGAAACATATTTCAGGGTAAATTAATTAATCTTTCGTAATCTTTACAGGGCGTGGACACTTCTAAACTGACATGTCAAGATTTTCTAGACCTCCTGTCCACTTGTGACTCCTTGTCGAATGTCAAACCGTTATTGACGCGTGCCAAGAGGAAATACATGAAATCATACCCAAGAAGATC
This sequence comes from Protaphorura quadriocellata, assembly GCA_034698945.1. Taxonomy (NCBI): domain Eukaryota; kingdom Metazoa; phylum Arthropoda; class Collembola; order Poduromorpha; family Onychiuridae; genus Protaphorura; species Protaphorura quadriocellata. Next base: position 9,851 of record JAQGCA010002747.1, on the reverse strand, counting down.
TGCTAAGCCATGTTCAAAACAATAACTACTTAACTTTCTTAAGGTATGATTCCACTGCGCAATATAGCGGACCGCAATGTGGATCCGCAATATTGCGCTCAATGGAATAGCTCCCGCGATCCACATTGCGTGCTTTCCGCAATACTGCGGACATTGCCGAAGCCGATTGCGCATCGCAATCTGGTTCTCTTTGCGCATATTGCGGGGATTGTGTGAATTTTAACCCTTCAAACCCTAGTTTTCGCATGGGAACGAATTGTTTGTTGTTGATTTCCGGTCCGCAATGCAGCGCTATGGAATAACTTCAATTTGCGCAATGTTTGCAAATTTTGGCGAAACGCAATGTCCGCAATATTGCTGAGCGCAATATTGCGGACATTGCGCTTGCACATTGTGCAGTGGAATCATACCTTTACTGAAATTTTGAATGTAAGGAGCAACAAAGTTCTGTTACAAAAATTCTATCACATAGTATGTAAGGACTAATTGATTTTGGAAACGCTAATTAATGAATAGAGTTGAGTAGTGATAAATTGTTTCCAGATTAGCGTAAATCAATTCATAATCTTTGAACCTCTTTAACTAATTATTTTAAGAGAAAAATTGCCTTTCTACCATAATTTAAGTTTATGCCTTTGTGTAACGTACAAGGTAACATTTCCAAGTGTTCATCGAATATTGACCTGAATTTTTTTTTGCAAGTTCATTCACTTATCCTAACACAGTGTGAAATATATCGTGCCACTTTTGCCGCAAAATCCTTGGGGTGACCTCCGTAGGTCAAATTGTTATGTAAAGAGAGGGGGAGCTTAGAAACCACTTCCGCAAGATGCCTCACTTGTGTGGTAAAATTGAGGCCCATTGCGGAAATGGTTTTTAAATTACATTTCATGTACATTACATTTTGAAGTCTGGAGGTCACTCAAAGAATTTTGCGGCAAACGTAGCACTAGAGATTTCTCACATTGTGTTAGTATAAGTGAATGAACTCGCAGAAACATTTTCAGGTCTTAATTTGACAAACACTTGGAAAGGTTTTCTTGTTCGAGTTTAACAATAAAGGAAAATACAAACAATAAAAATCACACAATATTTTCTATTTACCGCAATTAAAATTTTGCATTTATTTTAAAAGGTTACTATTTGAGAATCAGTTTATTTGCGTGCAATGTCTTAACACGAAAACTTTATCTAAATTCTCGAACTATGAAAATGTTGCTACTAATAGCATTGATATAATGCGATAGATATATCAGATTAGATCAGATATTGAAATATTCAGAGCATTCAGATCCGAATGGGTATATTCTAAAATATTTAGTCTGTTGATAATTTAGTTTCAAGACAAATTCCTCATCCTCTCAGTGGGTTTTCGTCTAAATTCGTCGGTAGAGTTGAAAACGTTTTTTGGCATATTTTCATAAATTTGATCTAAAAATTCTGAGGTCCCCCTTTTGGAAATTTTAAATGCTGTGTTAGAATTCCCACTGTTTTTTTGTTTTTCATTTCCGGTCAATGTTGAGAGGTGACCAATAGAAGAATTGCAGAAAATTTCCAGGTATATATCATGGTCGGATTAAATTGAACTAGCAGCTCGCGTCGTATTTGAGACTGATTCATTAGACCGATTTATTGAGCTAATATACTACACGAAATACGAGTAAATTTGACACTGACATATTGCTATAGTTGCAATGGCTCATTGAATGTGTGTACCCAAAAGTCGACATCACTTATAATAAATACTACGTACAATTAATATAATAAGAATTTTAAATACTATGTCAACATTTCATTAAATTTCAACGGTCAACGGTTAACAAAATTCGTTATCTAAACGGTCAAAAGAAGATTAATTGTCCAATCAATTGTAGCACGCCAAAATTGTACTGATGTGTCACTCGTCAAATGCGAAACGGCACCGATGGAGAGTGTAAGAGGTTGACGGGATTTCAACCACTTACAGAACATTTTGTCTTTTTTCATCCTTGCGTGTTTTCTAACTGAATCCAAAGCCGAGTTTGACATTCCGAATATAAATGCGGCTTGTTGAAGAACGATGAAGGTGATGATTCCCAAAAATATGTACATTACTATTATCATGACTGTAATTAGGAACCCAAGACGAAGTTTGATGATAGCGTATGTCATGAACACAATCCAAATACAAAGACAAAGGAGCCCGTATCCAAGAAGAAATTTTCCCACACATGCATTGGCTCGACTGAAGATCAATTGCAAGCAAGTATATTGTAAACGCCACTTATCCGGACTTCCTTGCACAGTTTTCAATTTCCTGTTAGAATAAACTAATTCAGTTCGTCTATGTGAAAGCGAGCAAACTTTCACAAACTATGTATGATCGGCTTTGAATTTCGCTTACCTTAATTCAATGAGTAATTGTCGAGAAAAAATGATAACAGGCAGATATGATTGACAAAAGACGACCCCAGAGCACATGTGGTAGCCTGCTATGCAGATCACAAGGGTAGCACCCATTCCTACGTTATAATTGGATTCATACTTCTCTGAAGTGTTTTTGTTGTTAGAATCGATTAGGCATATTGGCAACACGCCACTAAATGGATTACCCTGACACCAAAAAATTACGTTAAGAGAGACTGCACAAAGCATAATAAGAAGCGCTCCCAACATCAATTTCATTAACCGAGCGCAGTACTTGTCAAAAAGTTTTGGGTTTTTGATTACACTGTCACTTAAAACTAAACAAATGTAAGGGAGACACTTATTCGTGAATTCTATAACTTCTTGAGTGAAAACAGCATCATTTACCACAAGAACAGTGCACAGAACACATATTATGAGAGACAAGGTTCGACAGAAGTAAATTATATTATCAAGATGCAGGCGACCAGCCACAGCATCCATCGAAAGCATTATTCCTTGTGCCAATGTACTGAATGCAATGAAAATAATGATTATCCTCCATACGTATTCACTCCATTTAGATGTGTATTTTTCCAATCTGTATGTCCTTCGGTTGAACCGATAGGGTCTACCCTGAAGTTGACCAAATCTCGTGAATATGTCCCACATTTTTAAAATTTTGTTGCATTTCGATATAATGCTCTGGTTCTTTTTTACAAAACTCTCCGCATGCATCACCCGAGCATTTTCAGCAATAATATTTGAACTTGATTTCCTGTATTTATTTCTGTTCTTGGCAGTTGCCAAGTCTTCGTTTTCGTCTTTTGAGGTCAAATGTTTAATCGTTATTACTGGAACGACCAACGAATCGGACTGTGAATGGTCCTCATGCATCTTTGTTAATAATGTGAACTGTCGTATTTATTGTAGCCCAAATCCACCGTCGTGTCCAAGGCTCGGATCAGATTAAATAAATCGGATAAGATATCGGATAATATATTTTTTATTTACATCTTATCTGATATTGTAGGATCACATCCGATAATTTATATCAGATACGGATTGAACATTACAACTGACAAATACTCGATATCCGTCGGATATCTGACGTTCTAGCTCATATATCCGGTGGGGATTGAATATGTGATCTGATAATTTTTTGTCAATTTCTGGTATACGACTGTCAGGTATCAGGCCAGATAAGTATTTATGTTTTCCGATCTGAAAAGATCGAAAACCACCTTAGCCCTTAGCTTCAGGCAGACCTTAGCCCAGTCTGAAATTTCCTCGTACTAGAATCGTACTAGACGTAATGTACAGAAGCCGTTCAAGTAATCAACCTTCACGGGTCAGGCACAGAAGACACAACCGTACAAAATCCGTCGTCATGACAACACTTCAGCAACAATATACTACAAGGCATCAAATATCAAATGTGAATAAGGAATTATAATAGTGTTAGGGGGAAGTGGGCTAATTCCAGCCACCATGGAGACAATGTGCTAATTACGACCACCTCTTAACTACGTGGGCATGGCAACCAAGAAACATGCGCACAAATGGCGGTGGCGGTTATTAGCACACTTATTTAGGTTATGGAGAACTTAACCCATAGACGACAAGTGTGCCAATTCCAGCCTATCGTAATGCATTTGACTCCTCCAACGGACGTGTGAAGGGGAGACGGTGTGCTAATTTCAGCCAAGGGGAGGAGTATTTTTCCGAGTTACACCCCACGTGATAAGTGGTCGTAATTGGCACACTATCCCAAAGTGGCTCGACTTAGCCCACTTCCCCCTATTAATTGTAGCAATTCCAGTGTTATCATTTGACTCTGCTCGCTCCTGGTTTGATAGTGCTTCTATTAAGTGGAATATTATTAGGTAAACAAAATAAAAACTGAAACAATAGTGAAATCGCACACCATTACAAGTGTGGTACGAATGTGATAGAAATAATTGGGACCTTGTTGTGGTAACGTGTGTTAAAAATTTAGTGCTGAAAAAACTAATACACTTTAAATGAATAATAAATGTTAAGTACAAGTGTTCGGATTCAATTGGAAAGTTTTACCAGCAGTTGTCGTCCTTGGAGAATTTTATATTCTCAATAACAATTCATAATTCAAATTAGAATTGTCAGAACTGACTCACAAATAAATGTCTCAATTTTCCCTGTATTGCCCAAGCGTGTCAAATTTATTTATAAGAAAAATAGAATCCAAAATTACTTTATGTTTTAATGGCTGTGCATAAATATTACATGGATTTACGACCTTTTCATTCCATGTGTAAAAAAAAACTCAATGATTTAAAACTTTGATTAAATAATTTAGTATTACGTTTCCGGAAGAACAACAGACACAAGGACAATCTGGCTTTTGTCAACCTCACCATACCGTATGATTCGTTTCGTCGCGGGCTGACTGTCATGCAATAATTCTTGTTGCCAATGTTCGATTTAATTTTAGAGCTAGCCCTGACAAGGGAACTATTTCCTTGCAGTATTGGACATCGACCAACCATGCAATTTTCCCCACCAGTTCAGTTACCCTCACTTCAAATTTGTCTGCACTGACTACGTACTTTTATTTTAGGTTATTTCCGCAAATTTTATATTTAATTTTATAATATTATCCACTGTGAGACCTGGGAATTCACATGTTAAATTCCATGCCAACTTCGCCGTTTCGAGTCAATGTTGGGAGCTTCCGCTCAAATGCTTTGTACATTTAAAAAAATATGTTGTATATTTTTCTAAAAAATTTCCTTAAATTTTTAAATATTTTGAGTCAAAATTTACCATTGGATTTACTTTTCTGGTCCAATAAAACACACTGGACTGGATCTCTTGTGAGACATCGTCCCCTATAATTTCTTCGATTTGCAAAACTATAATTTTGTAGTAATCTGTGCGTACTGTAATTGCAAGGCTAGTTGGACAACAAAATTAATTACATAGTTTGGCAAATTTAAACAACATGAGAATTAGGTATGTATTAAATAATTTACTTCTATAAACGACAAAAATTTTACAGATTTTTATCATACCCAATTTTCCTCTTCCGACGTTAATTTTCAGACGAAATTTGAAATAAAAATATGAAAGGAATATTTTCTTGTGCAGTTTGGCTTAACTACGATTTTCCTCGTGCAGGTTGTAAATTGTAATTATTATTCATATTATTAACCTCGGAAAAACAGTAGCACTTCTGCTAAGAATCATAATAGAATAATGAGCACATCCGTAGTGTATATTGTTACACATTTCGTCGACATTCAGTTAATTTTAAAATAATGGATAGAAATTGTGTTGCGAGCATGAAACAATCGAATTATGACTATTTACTGGAAATGACGCCGATTCCAATTGTGCCTTTGGATGTCAATTGACAATATTCACCACATATTGGAAACCGTGTCATCATTGGTTGGTATCATTGGTGGTAGTGCTTATAACTCGTTATGGGGTTGACTGGAATCTCCATAACGGATTGTGCTCTGACTTTCCAGGTAAATCTTCAAATTCGTGTCAAAAATTATTACCAGTGTATCGGATCTTTATCAAAATGTGCAGTATTTCAATTTACATTGATTAGTAATTCAAAAACTTCCAACAACAACTTCATACGGTTGACTACATTCAAAAATTATGCACACTTTCCGTAAAATTGAATATATTTTTCAACCAACATTTGAGAATTCAAAATAACGAACTATTTTTTACTTTTTGGTATTTTAAATAATATTTCAGGATGAACTAATTCAACTTTCGTAATTTTGATAGGGTGTGGACACTTCTGAACTGCCATGTCAAGAATTTCTAGACTTCCTGTCCACTTGCGACTCCTTGTCGAATGTCAAACTGTTATTGACGCGTGCGAAGAGGAAATACATGAAATCGTACCCAAGACGATCTGCCAAGCCATGCTCAAACCAATAACTACAAAACTTTCATACACAAATTTTGCAAAGTAAGCACGGAGTGATTTTATGTATGTATATTCTAATTAATGAATAGAGTTATACATTTTGCTCCCAGACTATTGTATGTAATTAACATTACACAATTTGAAATTTTGCAATTTATTTTAACAGAGGTTACAACTTGAGTCAGTTTATTCGAGTGAAATGATATTGCAATGTGCGTCGAATCGTATGAGAAGCATTGTTGTAATGACATACGAGCGCTGTTTCATAAATTCGTGTCGTTAATTGGTAAGTTCATTAACTGATTTGATAATCCAAAACGTATTAGTATGGCTGGTAACGTGTGACTGGTTTGTTGGATGGGGTTAAAACATAGTACCATGGCAAAAGATTCCCATTGTCCTCCATATTCTAAAAGTACAAAACAGAAATAGAATTGTTATCTGGATTTAAGTAAGGAGAATTTAAATTACCAATTACCATGACAATTTGCCCAGGAGGGTAAATACTAACGGCTTGTTCCTTGAATTTCCGTAATATTTTGTAACGCCCTCCCTTTTCGCCAACTCCCTCTTGGATTAGAAAATCAGGCTTTTCTGCTCCCAACACAGTAAACTTTGTCTATTCAAGGAATTAAAAATTTAAACACTGTTTAAGGAATTAAAATTATTATTTGTAGGGTGAGGTGTGCTAATTTCAGCCTTCATGGAGACAATGTGCTAATTATGGCCACCTCTTAACTACAATATCAGCCAGGCGAGGATTTTTTTCCGCGTTGCCCCACGTGATAAATGGTCGTAATTGGCACGCTTTCCCACGTTGGTTGTAATTAGCACACTTCACCCTAGTAAATTATAAATTTTTGTAATCCGAATGTACTGTAAATTTTTCTCCTGTTTCGATGACTTCCTCAAATTCTTCTCCAAGCTTGAATTCAATTTTCCTGGTCATAAAAGTTGGATTGTATTCCAAAGTGAAGTGATCATTCCCAAGTTTGGTGAATAAATGATCACCGCTGTGATATTCAAAGTAGTCGGGTACAGTCATCGCTGTAAAACCGGAAGTGTGTGTTAATTTGAATAATTAATCGACTAATTTAATGTTATCTTTATCTTACGTCCTGCAGGTAAACGCGCAATTACTTTAAAATATCCACTAATAAATTCTGTATTTGACATTTTTGAAGATTTATCCACTAAATATTTCGCACCATACAATTTCAGAATTACGAATAATGAAGGAAAAATAATTCGTTAAACTTTTAAGAGAATAATCCAGAATGAAGACGGACGCAGTGGTTTAGATTTCCTCAGCCTTTTTATTATGATTAAAATATTTCACAGGAAATCTTATCAGCCTGCAAATATTTCCTGAGAATTTTGTGAGTTACTCGCAGTGCCGTACTGTTTTTGAGGTTGAGCTCATACATATTTTTTGCATTTCCCGAGTGTTCACAGTTAAAAAGGAAAGAGTGATAGCTAATTAATGTTAATTTAACTGCTATGTAATGACGCTAATCCAGTGAATACGTGTATGAAGATATGCAACTGTTCTAGAGGACAGGATCCGTCATAACCTTTGCTCTGCGTGTTACGAACATACGAGGCGAAGTCAGTTGTACACAAATTTGCAGATTTTGCGCCCCTGAATCTAATGCGCCTATTTTCACCAGTATATTTTTAAAATCCCTCAAAAATTTTGGAAATAGATTGAATTTATTTCAAAATCCAATTTCAACAATTTCAATGTGCTATTTTCTACCGTGCTCGGAAAAAGTTTATTTTTTCAATTGTATTTATGTCTGTGTATCTGTGTCGGGTCACAAATGCAAATGTATGTTTATGTTAAATCTACTACATATAAAATTCTTCACATAGTGCATATGTCAGCTTTTTCAACTTTTAGCGGATTCAATAGAAGTGGGTGGCAACTGTTACTATGGACCCTGCATGTGATGATGACATTTATGAGTTAGCCATTTCACTTATCACTTGCTTATAACTACTTGTCTTATGCTATACTCATCATAAATTATATTGAATGCATCATTTCATAGGAAAATTAATCACGACGCTGATATTCAATTAAATTCTCAAATATAAAATGAGGTTCACATTGTGTGAACTACGACGTTGACGACTTAAATTAGAATCTCCGACCCAAAGTTAGCACGTAGGTAATCTAAAAACAGGTGTGCTTTAAATTCAGTCAGTATAGCGTGGATATTACTATTAGTAGATTTTGTCATGAACCAAAAATAATGTACTTGTATGTAAATTAGGCCTGTTTTAATGATCTAATTGTAAGTGGAGAAAATAATATGTACAAGTTTAAGGCGTCATTATAAAAATAAAAATAACTCGACTCAACTAAACTAGACTCAACTGGAATCAGTCAGTCAAATATTTAAACTCGTTTCTGCTGAATCTAGTCCAGTATTTTGTATTCTTACTTTTTTTTTGCAAGTTGGAAGTTCGACAAGGGAACTTCAGGAATTGATGGTCTAATCACCGGACCCGCTGTACACTTTTGTACACTTGTAGTTGTCGGGATCCCCTGACATGAAAATACTTCAAAGTCGCGCGTCCGCGCATGTGGAGTATTTCTTTTGACCTCTCTGTGAAAATTTGGTCAAAACGGTTCAACAAGTTGTGAAAGTTGAAAGTTGAAGTGAAGAAAGAAAGACGGAAAGAAAATCATGGATTAAATCACATGTTGGTTTACTCGTTTTGCGTTTTCACTTGAATGAAGAGATCTGCCGATTGGACCCATGACAGGAATACAAAAATGTCGTCATGATTTTTATTTGATAATATAGATTTATATTATAGTGCCAGGAAAAATAAGGCAGCGTTTAAAAATAATACGCGTTCTTTTAGTAACAGCACAAATCCAGAACGTCAATCTAAACGGGATCGAGAAAAGAGGAAGCAGAATTATAATTAAAAATTAATTCAGCACTTATATTACAATCAAAGAAAAAAGTGTGTGCGACGAATTATGACAGAGGGAAAACCACAACAATGCAAAATTCAAATGCAGAAGTTGTTTGATACATTCAGCGATCGGTGGGGGTCACCAAATAATGCTACAAGACTAAATTATGACAAAAAAGTATCTGATATTGAGCAATGTAAACTTGACCAGGAGTTTGAATTGGACATTACTGTGGAGGACATTGCAAAAGCAATTACTGGTATTAACTGTGATACGTCCCCGGGCCCAGATAGAGTGTCTATTAGGGTTGTAAAAAGTTTAAAATCAATACCAAAGTTGTTGGCAGTCCTTTCCACAATTATGATCAAGTTTAATGTGTTACCTATTTCCTTTCGAGAGGCCAAAACAATTCTTATTTTCAAGAAAGGGGATTAGAGTGATTCAGATAATTGGAGGCCAATATCAATTGTTTCAATATTACGAAGAATTGTTGAAAGAGTTATTTACGGCAAGTTACGATAGAAAATAGAGTTTTCAACACATCAGCGCGGGTTTACTAAGCAGCCCGGTACTCACATTAACACTACAATACTGAAC
>JAQGCA010002746.1:0-13187 GCA_034698945.1 Protaphorura quadriocellata | reverse complement strand
AGATATCGTCCCCTAATGTTAAAGAGATGATAATGCTAAAGACACTGTTAACCACCTTATACAGTCTCACACCTCATTTCCACAGTCTCAACCAGTCTCCACACCTTCTCAACAAAACCCCAAGCCCCCTAAGCTACTCTGCACACCCTTCCAACCTCGTTCCACACCCTTATATCCACTCTCCACACTTTTTCAACCGCGTTCCGCACCCTTACATCCACTCTCCACACCTTTCCAACCGCGTTCCACATCCTTACATCCACTCTCCACACCATTCCAACAAGTCACCAAATCATCTGAACCACTCTCCAATACCACGGGCTCTCTATCCAGTCTCGACTGTTTATTTATTATTTTTACTTTACTAATTGGATTGTAATTCATATTGTATATCAGCAACGCGTAAATAAACTCATTGAATTGAACTGACTTGAATTGAATTGAATTGAGCATTAAAAGTTTACACACATTTTATTTTTAAGACAGAATTGGTTGTAATTGGTTGAAATGTTTGTATAGAAAAATTCATTTTGAAAATTTTCCGAATTACTCTCGTGACAGAGATAGTTTTAGGCAGTTTGCTAAAACCGAAGTCAATAAATATTTCAAACTTCCTCAAACACCAATTCAACCCAGTTGCATTGGCTGCGGTGGCGGCAGAAGGAGTGGATCGCACCAATCCATTGGCCAACCAATCCTGATTGGCTCGACTGGGGGATCCGCATTGTCCGGATAATTTGGGTTCGGCATGTCTAAGAGATGTCCATCTTCGTTAACTGTAAGAAATGGAGAACACTGTGTGTAGTATTTATTACGAAAGTTAGTGAACTGAAATTTAACTCCAAACTCCTAACTAAATTTGACTCGGCAGTGGCGGTTCTAGTTACGGGTTTTAGGGGTCCGGACCTTCCTGAAAATTAAAATACTGACTAGATAGAATTGAAAAAGACTAAACATTTGGCGTTTTACATACAACATGATGTTGAAAATTGTCAAAAAAAAATTTCGGACTCGGACTCAAAGACAAACAATGGGTATACCTCTTAGCTGTGCCTCGACAATCGTTCTATACAGGTTTGTCGTTGGTTGGATTGCTTTGTAGTATGTGTAAAATCCTTTCATCCATCCTCCGCACCGTGAAGCAATAAACCGAAGGTAGTTTACATGGCTGTTAGTGTATGAAACGGTGTCTGCATGGCTCAAGGTGCCGATAAATTCGCGGAACGGCATTACCTGTATAAAAGAAACAATAGATTATTCATTACGTTGAATCAGAATCTCCGCCAGTAAATAAAGTATTTACAACTTGAATTGATTTAACTTTTGATTGATCGAAAATTCGAATCGAATCGAGAATATTCATTAAATGTGAAGCATAAATGATTTTAAATTAGAAAAGTGACAAGATTTCCGGCCGCCTAAATACCAAACTGGCATACTCAGCTCATGGTAGTGTTGTTTCAGTTCCACATTGAACTGAGTTCCTAATTTCAGTTCCAGTTCCAGTTCCTGGAACTGTACTAGAACTGCATTTAAATTGGAACTAGAAATAGAACTAGAACTATTTTATTCTTTGATGTAGGAACTGGAACTAATGACGGTAGGAACTGATTGGAACTGAGTTCCAATTTAGTTCCAATTTTATATTTAGTCATAGAATTTAGAATTCGCTCCGGCTCCAAAATTTGAGCTCTCCATTCGTTTTTTGTTCGTGTGACGGGAGAGCATTTTTCTCTCTTGTTTGCGTTTTCAATTTTATTTCAAATATTGAACCGAAACTGGCTGTACAAAATGGTTCTAAAGGAATAAATCATAATAACCCTGGTTATTCTGTCACCTTGTATTCGGGGTGTTGTCTGCCTTTTTTTAATAAAATTGATGTTACTAGCAATAAAACTAGTGTTGCCCAGTTTGGCAAAATAAGTGTTTTTAACACCATTTTTTTAAGCACTATAATAAAGCTAAACTTTAATATGGAATATTGAATACCAAAGTCTATAATTCCATCTTGAGCAGCGCAAAGGAAGTCGGACTCTTATACCTAAAGATAATTCGTTTAATTCTAATCTGGAACTAAAAAGGAAGTAAATGGGAACTAATTAGGAACTGGAACTATTGGAACTGGAATTGCTAAATTGCAGGAACTAGAACTAAATATATTGCGAGTTGGGAACTGACTATAACTAAAATGAATTGCGTTAGTTTTCAGTTGGAACTGGAACTAAAAGGAACTGATACAACACTACTTCATGACTGTGGTCTCATTACGTGTACTAGGCAGCAGTGCGTCCACTGCTACGCAATTACATACTTATATAAAGGAGATATGCCTTCCTAATTTTAGAGAGATAGGTATATCTCGTTACGTATACGAGACAGAAGCCCAACAAGGAGAGTAGACAAGGTATAAGGTCTCACTGTTGTCTTCCGTAACAACCAAATCAAATTGCATAAAATTACAGACTGCATTTTCCATCTGATTACATTGGGTTCAAAGCAGTGATTTGGGACCCAGAGATTGTTGTTTTAGTTTGTTTACACGAATTGAGACCTCCGAAAAACTGAAATCACCTTGTTTACCCTCCGTGCACTACAGTATAAAGCAATGCCATACTTCTGTCACGAGAGGTATGCCTTCCTAAAGATAAAGTGAACGCCTATCTATGCAACATTACAATTAGCTATACTGCTTATATTAAATAAACAATAATATAATACACAAAGAAAAACTTACTAGCATTGAATGTAGTATATAAACTGCAGCCGCTGGTGAATAGTCTTGTGGCAGGCGGCGTCGTTGCAGCATGTTATGCACGGAGATAAACGCCGACAAACTGTACAAATTAAAAGACTCCGTCTTTTGTGCTTGCAATACCGCGTCATAATGGGGTCGATTCCGTGATAAGGTGGCCCAGACCATGTGATTTGTGGGTCGTGTATAGTAATTTGTTCTTGTGGTGCTCTACAGCATAAAGTAAACAAAACGATCAGAAATGAATCACGCCTGGTCAGTATTTCTTATTGGTTATTAGCCCGCGGACGCAGTCCCGTGAGGGCTTATAAAATCCCAATGTCCGTCCGTCTGTCCGACTTCAAACTTCCTACACATACGTCTTATAAACCCAATCATATTAACGCAACTTCACTTCTAAAATGCTCTAATCTGTATACCTCTCATATAGTTCTTCAACTTTATACCAATTACAGCAACAACCAATATGTCACAGCTACACTTAATAGAGAGCGTCCTGGAAAATGAATTGCTTGAAGCTTATTTGGATTTATAAACAATTCGAATAAGTACTGGATAAAGAGTTATATTGAACTATCTTATCTCAAATATATATAAGCACATCGGGCACTAATTTTCTCTAATCTCTGTGCATTTAAAAGCAAGCCAGAATTTAAACACCCCTGAGCGCCGTGAGCTGATAATTATGCTGTTACTATAACCTAACGATATACGTAATGTTAAAGAGATGTCGCCTCCAAGAGATGGGACTTCTAACATTAAAGAGATGTCGCCTCCAAGAGATGGGACTTCTAACTTTAGAGAAATGTCGCCTCCAAGAGATGGGACTTCTAACGTTGGAGAAATGTCGCCTCCAAGAGATGGGACATTTAACGTTAACGCGCCCGCCCACTTTCTTCACCCTCTCAACCACTCTCAGCACCCTCTCAATCATTCTCCACACCGTCTTAGCCACTCTCTACACCGTCCGTACCATTCTCTTCACCCTATCAACCACTCACTACTCCCTCCCAACAACACTCCATACCCTCCCAACCAATCTCTGCACCTTCGAAACCACTCCCGTAATACATTTTCCACGGGCTGTCACCCAGTCGCGACTGTTTATTAATCCCAGGACCGAGTAAATGTCCATACCGCCAAATCATTATAAAAAACGGTGACTAACTTATCTTGACTTCGTATACATAACGGGTGGAATCATTGTGGTATGAACAAAGTATGTACCACGTTGTTCAGTGCTCAGTAATTCCCAAGTTATGCAAAATACTGTTCAGTTCTATGATCAGAAAATGTGTTCTTTTTCATTAATTCGTTAATTGAATGTACTCCAAAGTAGTTAACATTATATTGGTATTTTGGAGTGAGAAATTTAGTATTTTAGTATTTTGTATTTCAAAATACTTTTCCAAGTATTTTGCCTATCTATGTCCCTTGGTGGCGACATCTCTTTATCGTTAGAAGTCCCATCTCTTATGAGTTCTACCTATTGGAGGCGACGTCTCTTTAACCTTAGAAGTCCCATTTCTTGGAGGCCACGTCTTTTTAACCTTAGAAGTCCCATCTCTTGGAGGCCACGTCTCTTTAACCTTACAAGTCCCACCTCTTGGATTATAAACGACATCTCTTTAACGTTAGGAGTCCCATCTCTTGGAGGCGACATCTCTTTAACGTTAGAAGGCCCATTTCTTTGACATCTTTCTATCGTTAGAAGGTCTATCTCTTGGAGGTGACATCTCTTTAACGTTAAAAGTCCTATCCCTTGGAGGCGACATCACTTTGTCCCATCTCTTGGAGGCGACATTTTTTTAACGCTAGAAGTTCCATCTCTTGGAGCGACATCTCTTTTAACGTTGGAAGTCCCATTTCTTGGAGGCGACATTCTCTAACGTTAGAAGTCCTATCTCTTAGAGGTGACATCTCTTTAACGTTAAATGTCCTATCACTTTGAGGCGACATCTTTTTAACGTTAGGAGTCCCACCTCTTGGATGCGACATCTCTTTAACGTTAGAAGTCCTATCTCATCAAGGCGACACCTCTTTAACGCTAGAAGTCCTATTTCATCAAGGCGACATCTCTTTAACGTCAGAAGTCCTGTCTCTTGGAGGCGACATCTCTTAACATTACGTATATCGATAGGTTATAGTGACAGCATAATTATAAGCTTCCGGAGCTCAATGGTGTTCCAATTCCGGTTTGCTTTTAAATGCAAAGAGGTTAGAGCGAATTAGTATCAGATGTGCTTGAACATATTTGCGATTAGATAGTTCAATATACCTCGTTAGTCCGGTACTTGCTCTAATTGCTTATAAATGCATCAAGGCTTTAAGCAAATATTTTTCCAGGACGCTCTCTGTTAAGTGTAGCTGTGACATATTGGCTACTGCCAATATCGGTGGTAGAAAGTTGAAAGGTCCCACCAGAGAATTTTTGAAGTAATGATGCGTTAATATGATCGAGTCTATAAGAGGTATGTGTGGGAAGTTTGGGGTCGGACAGACTGAGGGACATACATACAGACAGACATTGGGATTTAATAAGCCCTCGCAGGACTGCATCCACGGGCTAATAAATAGAGTTAGCGTCAACGAGAAACCATTCGAGTTTAAAACTATTCAGCAGTGCAGTTTAACGGTTAACAAAATCATACTATCCTCGACTGTCCGGTCTTTGGTGCTTTCGACAGATAATGATTCGAATAGCATTAGGAAATTTGCTTTCTCCAGGGGGTAGAAACTTAGTTAAAAGTTCATTTAGACAATCAAATCCATTTGCACCACTAAACTAAACTATTCGCAAGAAGATGGGAGTTTGGATTCAATTCCAGGCGTGTGCATAACTTTTTTTTTGTAACTGACTTTTTGGTAAAATTTCAAGATTATGTTTCACGTAATTTATGTGTACATACGAAGTCATTTATCCAGTTTAAAATATGAGTTTCAAAAATCTGTACAATCGATAACGAATCCACCATTCGCGTGCAGCTCCGTAGACTGGTATACCCAGAAAAAAAACTTACCGTCGGAGCGGAGCTTTCGTTCATCCAAACACCAAGAATCAGCACGTATGCTATTGGAATTCGCGCCTGGCTAGCCTGACGAAGCGGTTCTCGCATGGGTACCCCCTGCGCATTAGGAATTGGACCTTGGGCAGCCCTAGCATTGTTTCCGAGTTGTTGATAGTTTGGTCTTCTTCGTGCGGCGCGGTTACCCCCTCGGTGGCCTCGTCCTCCACCCCCCTGAAGCATGCATTTTCTGATCTTAGCATCATAATTTTCCCACCAAGCTTGTGCAATACCAGTGTTTGTCTTCAAGAGGTCAGTCTTAAGACGTACTATCATGAGAGTCCTGAAGTGGAAAGATTAATTCGACATATTTATTAGATTAGCAAGAATTAGCATATTATATTCGAGTTCATTTATTTATCCTTCGTGTGTATTTTTGAATACCCTGCTTCATTGATGGAAGAATTGAGGTCTCTTGGTTCATCCAAATGAGCCTGGATTTGTCTCTGAATCTCAGCATTCATATGTTCCATTCTTTGAACATGAGTCAAAACTTTGTCCAAATAAAAATCCTGGTTCCGTTTTTCTAATTCCGTCTTGGTTTTCGCACGTTTGAATTGTTCATTCAATTGTCCCGGGATTTTAGCTTCACCCCCATACTCCTGATCAGTTTGTCGAATGCACCATTCCATCATGTCCATTTCTTTGATGGCTTGAATCATTTTCTTGTCTAATTAATCGAAAAATCAGCGTTCAAAAACAATTTTTAAATCTTTTGCCCTAATTCGGTGGAATCCTACTACAAATTTGAATTTTAAGCCTGAAAATTGATGGAATAACCAAATTTTTAAACTTTTCTCTTAAAAAATTACCTATTTCAATTTCCATCTTCAAATTATCCTTGACCACATACATTTCCCTCTCAAGGATTTCTCCAGCTGCATCATGTTCAGCTCTTTGCTTATGAAGATGATCTAATTGAGTGTCAAGATTTCCCATATGATCGGATTGACGAGCAAGTTCAAATTGAAGATTGTAAAGATGTTGTCCAATTTCCTCTCGCTCTCTTCTCAACATTTTCAACTCGTGTTCCTTAACAATCAAGTACGTACAGTTATGAATTTGAGTTAACAAAATATTTACAATAAATTCCGAAAATTTTGTTACAGCAACTCTGGTCTCAATTGTCTCCTGGTACATTTGACGCTCAAGGTGTCGGCGCAATGCCTCCTGGAATCTTTGCATTTTGGGAGATGTGGCCATTTCACCACTTGTGTCTTGGAGTGTCGAAGAATTCACATCGGCCAACAATCCTGTATTCCCAGGTTGCATCTTCTTTGTCAAGTCCTTGGAGCATTCGAATCATCTCATCCAAAGAAGTCGCGGACAAGGTCGACAATTCTGTACATGGAGGAAAATGTCATTAAGAATATATAGGAATGTCAGGATCAGGTCCGCCATTTTGTAAAATAACGATTCGGGAAAATCTGTAGACGAAAATTACCTCGGTCAGAATTTTGGTCATCGCCCAAATTGTAATCATCAACTTCCCCAGGATACTCATCAGAACGGTGGTGAAACTTGACAACAAGTTTGTCAGTCGCCATTTGTTCCTCTGGGGGAAATGTGCACGGTGTATACGGGTAGCCCGCCTCCTCCTCCTCTTCCTCACTGGCCCCGCCCAGATCTTCGTCTTCGGGGTGACATTTTTGTTCCGGCGGCATTACAAAATCACTGATTCGGGCATCGTAAGCTGAAGAATCGAAAGCTTCTGGCGGCGGTGTAACAATTGTTGTGCGTTTAGCAGGATCCACGGCCACATCTACAGAAGCTCGTCTCTCTCCTGAAACTTCCGGTGGTGCAACGATGGTGGTCCGCTTTGTCGCTGAAGGTTCCGATTCACCGGTTGGGTCCTCTTCAGCAGGGTCCATCTTATGTGTTTTAATTAAATGCCACTAATCACGAACATGTGTGTGTACTTGAAATGATTTTCTCTTGAGTCGTGAGAAAATGTGTGAATAAATTAAAATGACTATCGTAAATCGATGTCGTAAATCGTTTAATTGGTTTTCATGGGTTTCGAATACGATTTTATATCTTATTTATGCTCGAATGAGAGAGAAAGTGGATTTATCGGAATCGGTGAGCGGGCTTCGGTTGGATGGCTGAGTCTGTTTTGTTTGAGAAATCTTATTTGGAGTTTTGGTGGGCATAGCTACGAATTCTGGAAATGAGATATGCTAGTAGTGCATTACATAAAACGGGCAAATTTGCATGTGCGAATCTAGGATGATTTGGCGAATTCGTAATTAAGACCAGGCAGAGTAAGACCAGATATTTAATACGTGAAAGATGATTGTCAACTTTGCTTATTTTATTCCATGAATGCAACATTACCCACAACAATTTAACTGTGCCACTGTTCGTGGTCGCGTTGGTTCATCAGAGGATGTCGTAATCCGGTTCAATAATAATTATTCCCATAAGGCGGATTCTGACTGTCACAGGGTATGTATTTCAAAAAATTGTCGTCCTTTTCGAAATAATTCCACCAATTACACAATTATAATTACTTCACTATATTCAAGTTAGTATTAAAATATACAATTTTGTAATAATTCTGTAACGAATTATCTCGGCGGACACTTATTTAATCGCAACGCATTTTTTCTTTAAAGAAAAGTTGTGTTGGGTTTTCTGATACCTGAAAAGCACCAAAAGGCCTTTGCTGTCAACATTTTTGAAAATTTCAGAACTGGCCTGGGAAATTAAGTGGTCTCACTTAATTAACAAAAAATAATTATAAGTCGAATCCCAGTTTCTCATTTTTTAGAATTTATGAGGTCTATTATCCTAAACAATAAATTACAGAATTTCGAAACGCAACTCAGAAAAGGGCACAATACAAATTCCTTTGCCAATTTCTCATCAACCTTTCTCCCTACTGACCGTCTTCCCCTTTTCAGGAATTTAGTGTGTTAGGTTCACGAACTTTTTTGCATCCGTGGCATAATTCGAATCCTAATCACGATTTCTTCAAACTGCATCTATCGGAATCAGTTCAAGTATACGGAAAACATTGACCAGAAATGTTACACATGTGCTTGTACTTGCTTCGAATGGAATGATCGAATATCATGTTCAACACACGCAAGACTGTTTTAATTTCAAGCTTTCAGAAAACACGCTGCTGCCTTCGTCAGAATTTAAATTACAATACCGAAGTTGCGGAACTTGATGACTTTGAAATTGAAATTAATTACGAACTGCGCCAACTTAATTATGTGAATCGAAAGTAGTACTATAAAGTTGATCTGGAATGGTTGTCTCTGATATTTTGAAGTAAGGAGTAACGATATTGTCAGAATTGGACCAATTCCCATCATTTGGGTAGCGGTTGACAGAATGGACAGACTTGAAATTGATTGTCCTGTTACTATTATTATTTAAACACTTCCTTTTATTCCACAACGTTGAAGAAAATATTATATATTTTTATATGTTTCAATAGATCAGTATGTTAATCAATCTCAACTCAAGATTTTTCTTGAAATCCACCTGTCGGAAATCGATTACCAGCTTCATCAGTGCTATTTCCTGTATGTAAGGTATTTAGTCAATAAAGAATGATAAAAGTCAAAATTTTGTATTCTATTGTATTTGTATTAAGTTAAATCCGGTTTGAAATTTCTCAGAATGGAACTTATCAAAACTGGAATTAAAGTTTATTTAGACCCATGTAATGTATCATCATATCCCAATCAGCGTAGTGGGAATTAAACTTGTCCCAATTTTTGTTTAGGAATATGCAATTTCTAAGTCTTTTCAGAATTTGAATCAGATATGTACACTAGGATATATGTCATCCCGTCAACCGTTGTGCCACAGAAAAGCGAGCGAAGCGAAGCTCATCATCCCGTCTTTTCAACAAGAAAGGGTGTGATTTTATCGCCCAGTAAAGCTTTCACGAGAGATTTTATATTAAATTGGACAGGAAAATAATATCTTGCATAGTAAAATAATACATCGCTGAGTAGAATAATATTATGTTAACTCGCTTAACCTCTTTCTAAATGGGGGGCTCCCCCAACCCCCGCCGGCGCTCTGCCCCTAGACCCCGTAAGGGGGACGCTCCGCTCCACCTAATCCCCTGGGCTTTACTAACCTGATAGAATGTCTGACTAATAGAAGAATATATGACTGATAAAGTCAGAGTGATAGAAAGAATGATAGAGTATCTAAAAGAATTTTAAAACCTACTGCGCCTTTCTTTTTTTCCAAACGAAGTTTCAAAAAATTATTAGTTTGAAATGAAATTGCTAAAGAAACGAACGAAAATATTTCAATAATGCATTTAAAATGAACAAATATTGGAGAATTCAAAAACGTTAGTAAAACCTTCAACTATGTTGACATATGTATTTTGAACTTCACACAGCATAAAACCTGAGACATGTAATATTCCAACCTTACACGGTATATAACTTTACGCAAAGGAAATATATTTAACTATTATCCATATACAATTAATAACTTCTAGATTTTCAATCTTTTCATTATTCTTCCACGGGTAAAATTTCCATGGCAACGGCAGTTTGTTTACGCCAGTTCTGCTGAGAGTCAAACTCCACCGTTGCTATGGAAATTTATCCCATGCCAAATACCCATACCTTAAAATTGGTGTCTAAGGGGACACCCCTTAACAGAAGACGACCAAAATGCACTTGTATAGGACCACACCCCAGGGGAACCTCCCCTAAAAATCTGAGCCCGATCGGCCCAGTAGTTCCGGTAAAAAGCTCTGGACAAAAAAGTGCTCACATGCACATGGGAGAGATACAAACGGATTTCGGACCACCTAACCTAGTGGAACAGAAAAGCTTCGCTACGCTTCCGCTCGCTGCGCTTCGCTCGCTTAACAATACGGAATTTCACAATTCGACATTTGTATCCCACTTTATTCATAGATTCAGTGACCTTGTTTCAAAATTTGACACACCGGGTATTAAACTCAGTTAACTTGTCAAAATCAATCACATCCGGCTTTCAGATATGTATTCACAGTTCTCGGGTGAGCTGAAAATATGACTTCTCGGGACTCACTGCTCTTCAGGGCTTCCGACAAGGGCAAAATACTCAGGCGCGCTCAGTCGAACTATAATTTTTGAAAAAGCGAGAACTCAGAGTCAGAGTCAGAGAATTCTTTATTAATGTCATACTGTCCGATACTCGAAACAAATAATCCGTGAGAAAAAGTATTATTGATTATTTAGCTCTCCAGGCGTCCTCTCACAACATCTACTCTATAATAATATAATATATGCTTTATAATTCAAAGCATACCGACCTTAACAACACTAGAGATACATTTGTAGAGCATTTTGTCTGGAATATTCGTCGGTTGCAACATATGCGAAACACATATATTTCACCAAATGACTAAATATGAATTACAATTTCTGGTGTATTTAATTGCAATTACGTATTTGTAATTATAATTGACCCACGTCTAACCTTCAATTGGTCAAACCGTTTGGGATGGACAATTCAAAATTATGCACTTATTTAACTTGGAAACGAAGAAACAATAATTTTCTTATTCGTAATGATGACTTTGGAACATTTTCGGTGACATGGGGGAACTTTAAATGTCAAGCTCTGTATAGTAACGCATTTTGTTTGACACATTTTATCTTGTAATTAATTCAAATCGATCTCATTCTTCTGTTCGTTGGGAAAGTCATGCACACGAACCCAATATGTTCCTAGAAAATGGAATTAGATTCCTCATGGATTCATGAACTTGACGGTTTGTCCTTGTAATCCTTCAGATTGCATAACAATCTCAAGTTCATGAGCCGCCGGAAATCCAACTTCCATATTATATTAACGATAACTATTCCATGTAACTTTCCTGTCCATTGCTAAAATTGTGCATGAGTTTCTTATGCGTTTAAATACCATTACTAGTTAAGTAATTCTTGTCACAATTATTGTAAAACTCGACGATTCATTATCTGTCCAAATATTTGTACTACAAGTTGGTTCATGAGCTGAACACATTACATTAAATTGAAGCACAGCTCATTGTTGTCCATTATCCAAGCCAACCTTTTCTACTCGTCGGTTCTAATTATTTTCAATCCTGGTTTATTTTGAGTCTCATATTCTCCGAGTAGTTTCGCACGACCACATTTATTCAGTCACATCATCACTATACACTTTCGTCCTATTCGAACCGGATAACCACTAAGATACAGTCCTATATACCTAATATTCTGGTGATTGTGTGAATTACGTGAAAATGGAAGGACTCAAGAGACTAAGGAGCTTTACCAAAGCCAAGTTAGTCAAGACTTTTGCTGACATAACAACACTACTTCAACTACCGTTGAAGATGTGACCACTAAATTAGAAGCTCTGGAAGACGCATGGTCTGAGTACAAGACCATACAACACAACATATACGAAGACACTGATGAAGGCAATCTGATGACCGAAGAAACAGAGTATTCGGACAACGCATGCAAGTATGAGTTGTCGAAATCTACCCTCAGAAGACTACTGAGGGAAATTACTGGGTCCTCATTAGCTGCCGGGTCACTTTCTGGTGGAACTTCTCCGGGTCAAGGCTCAACCTTGAGCAATGGCCAACATTCTACTGCTGCGGCAGATGTGAAGCTTCCACGAATGGATCCACCTACATTCTCGGGTAATTCATTGGGCTGGCATTCTTTTCGGGACTACTTCAAATCGGGTGTCGACAATAGCGCGAGAATCAGTGATGTCCAGAAACTGCACTATTTAAAGAATTCTCTGAAGGGGAGGCGGAAGAATTGCTACATTCTGGCGCGGTCACTAGACCCTAAAAATCAGACCAGAATAAGTTACTTCGTCGTTTCACCTCTTTATAAATATGGCAACCTAGCTCATACTAAAATAATGTATTGTCTTAATCTAACACAAAATTGCATGAACTGCCGAATTGAACAAATGGGCATAACTTGATGTTCGCCGTCACGGCTTATAATCTTCGAAACAATTGTAATGTACTTAAGTGGGTACACCTCATCGGTACCTCTGGTAACAAGAATTGCCTCCAGAGTCGAATGTCGACCATACAGCAATGCATAGAATATAATATTGTGAGACCAGAGAACCCCCTTGAAAGTCAGAGCATAAAACAATTGCTTTTGGACAAATTCGTCGAGTGTGTGAAACACAGGGTCCGATGATAGCTTCTTCCGAACCAAAAAAAGTCCGGCAACATGAACAAATTACGTATTTTCATACTAGTACCACAAACATAAATGTATTTAAGCGGCAATCATTGTATAGAGTCATTTAAAATACAAAAGAGAGTTATCTAACCAATTTAATCAACAGTCTGAAAATAAGGCAATTAGAGCAAGTTTGGGTAACCCTTGACC
>JAQGCA010002745.1:0-13191 GCA_034698945.1 Protaphorura quadriocellata | reverse complement strand
TTGACTACGAGCAAAAATTGTGCGGATAGGTGGATTCGAACCCGTGCCAGTCAAGTGTGAAAGAAAAAGTCGGAGAATATAAACGACTTTTGAAATCGGTACGTAGATCCAACAGGTGTCATATTTAAACACTTAAAATAAAAATTGGACTTGAAGGTTGGTCTAAATGGTAAATACTTGGAACCACCTTACCTGTCACTTTGTATTTGTTTTAATTTGATTAAAATTTATTTACCTTCATAAATATTTTACCCTAACCGACCGAAGAGGGAGGCTTATAGCCATACATGCATTAAATAAATCCACTTCTTATTCTTCCAACGCATTTTCACTTAGTTTCGGTTCTTGCCCTCATGCTGTGATCTTGACAAGTTCAAGTTTTCTTGAGAAAACATAACAGCTACAGCTAAGGTTTATAAAATGAGAAGGTATGTTTCCCATGAATGGAATGAGGGTTCCCATACTATTATTTACATTTATTGTTTTCTACCGATCACTCCAACAGGTAAGTACAAAATGCTACAAACTACTACAAACAACGTTTCAGTTGGAGTATAAATCAATTGATAACAAACAAAAGCTACTTTCTGACTCACTCGCAGTAAAGGGTGAGGGTGGGCCAATACGCCCCACATTTGTGTGAGAGGTACAAATATGCCTAATGCATTGACGTTCAAAAATCGGTCTTTTGAGGGTCCTTTCATGAGGATTCTTACTTCAGTTCCTCAGCGCCGCTACGCGCAACGGACTTTAAACCCTACTAGCGCCATATACTATAGAATTCTCAATGAAATATATCTCGACCTTCGCTGATTTCCTTACATTCCATGCCCGGCTATACATATTTCATTCATATTATTCGTTAAACATGCAGCCCTATCCGGACTCGACTCGCAGAAATGTCTACCAATTTGGTCTAATTATTTTTGCGGAACCGGAGAAATAGAAATGCGTCAGAGAATCTCTTAAACTAATTGAGGATTAAGATGCTTTCTCGGGTAACTTCGGCCGGTCGGTTTGGTGAACCCTTTCGGGAATTGTATCAGTTTCAGTGGCACTGGCACTGACTGTCAACCCCTAAAATCCTATCTTATTTCGCCGTACTTCCTTTTAATTTTTTGTCACTCTTTCTTAAGAATGCGCAAGGGTCTCCATAGACACTGAAGACAGTTCAGATGGAAATGACCTTCCGTCGTTCTCACATTGTGGGTGGCATTGGTTCATGTCATTTGAGACAAACATACATGTGCCGTCCATCCTTCTACTCTTTTCATTCAGCCACAAGGAACACTTCTCGGCTGTGAAAAATTCAAGTCTTATAGAATTGGATATACATATATTTATTAAAGTCATCATGTCCATAGCACACACACACAATACAATTTATGGACGACGGCATGGCTCAGCGTAGTGAGTGCCGGACTTTAATCCACTAGGTCCCGAGTTGAATCTCTAGTCGGACCACATTGACATCCGCAATATATTCCTTGTGAAGTCCTCAGATTCTCCATCAATCAACACAAACTATCTTCTTGACTCTGTGCCGTACTTTAAATCTAGCTCGTGTATTGTTGGAAACATTCTTTTCTATTACAAACTGTCATTATGAATTTCTTTTTGCTTGCTGAGCTTTTCTTGTCATTCCTGACAGGCAGCAAGACCAGGGCAGGAAGAAGTCATCCATCCTTCCCAACTGACAAGGACTTGTCAAGATCACGACATTTTTGCGATAAATGAGTGATCCATGATTACTTTCGCTAATTTTACTCTTCATAAATAGTTTATTTCTCTACTTAACAAAAAATACGTATATTTTGATATTAGAAATGCAATTGATACGGCGAACTAACTAAAAATGATTTTACAGCACCAGAAATTACACTAAAATAATTGATTTTTTTATTGTATTATTTTATATAAGGTTGTATTCATTTTTAGCTTATTTGTTTGTACCAAACTATACAATATTTATATACATTTTACTAATCACATTTAATTTACATTAGTTAAGGCATGCATGTCAGTGCAGGCGTGCGCAATATTAATTGTCTGTTATTCTGTGTATGTTGGATTTGGTAGTACAAGTGGGCAGAGCGGTCAGAGGGTGTCTCTCGAAAGTCGGTGACATGGGAATCCACCTCATGAACTTGATCCTTGAAAAATCATGAAAAAAATAGTGAATTTCAGATTCAAATAACAACGACAACTTAAACCATGCATAATTCTAATTAATTGTTAAAAAACGTAACGTACTTTCGTAATGTTGTCATTCCGAATGGAAAATCATAAGTTTTGCTTGATTGAATAATTTTGTCATCTGTGGATTCTGGACGAACGAAACTGGCCAAACCACGCTCTTCAGGAGTTCCTGCAATTGTGTTGTCCAATAAAAATCCCAAAAGACCTGCTATGAACATTCCGGTGGAGAGTAGAATTTGGCAAATTGAGTCCAAATCTTCATTGCCCGTTTTGATTATCCCTTTATTGTCATCCATCCATTGCGAAATCATCTACATATGGCACAAAATATTTAGGCCATGCATTACTAGCCACCAAACGGCCATTTTTCCCAGACAAAATTCTTCAAATTTTGGACCGAAACTGGTAACGCCTTCTAAAAAGCGGATTTGGGATACATGCGACTTGTTTACTTACCAGTCCAAAAAAGATGGAGAAACTGACGATAAAAATATTTCGAGCAGAAGACAAATCCACATCTTGCAAGATATGAAATCCTACAGCCATGATCAATGGGAAGATGTAGCAGAACATCCCACCGATGACTGGATCCGGGAGTCCTACAAAGATGGCGCCAGCTTTTCCGATCAAGGACAGTCCAATCATAATGCATCCTGCAGTTTGAATGACTCGACGAGATGCGACTCTTGTGATACAAATCGTACCGATATTATTACTGTACGAAGTACTTCCGTTTCCAGAGCCCCAAATTCCTGACAAGACACAGCCGAAGCCTTCCACAAAAATCCCACGGTTCATAGCGTGCAGAGGTGGAACTTCTACATCTATGTGTGTCGATTAAATTTTTTAGAAATTTCTTTCCCGTAATAAATTTGAACGAAACTAATTGAACCAAAATGTTGAAAACTTACTTCCGATCCTTGCGCACGCATAATAGTCTCCCAATGACTCAACCATTGTTGCCAGAACTCCGGCCAATATTCCAAGCACAGCTCCAACGGACACAGTCGGCCAACCCCATTGGACTGAATTTTTAAATAAATTATTATAATGCATTCGGTTTGAACCAAATACAACGGCATGTTGCTCTATTAAATGATTTCGGACGATCCATGCTTATTACGATAAAAATATTTCTCTGAAAAATTTCCCGGAATTTCCGGAATAAGAAGAAAAGTATAATAGAACGATCTTGCCGTTATACTTGGTTTAAACCAGATATAACGGCAAGTTATTTTATTATGTGGTTTCGGGCCTTCTGTCCTAATCTCAAAAAATAATTTTCAAGGAATTCAAATTTCCCCGAAAAATTCACAAGAATTACGTGGAATTTCCCGGATTTTGTCGGAATTTCTTGGAATTTCCAACGGCTTCCCAGAATTTCGCCTAATTTCACGGAATTTTTCGGAATTCCCCGGAGTTTGGTGGAATTTCCTGGAAAACCCTAAAACGTATAATAGAACGACCGTGCCCGTTATATTTTGCAATTAAATTCCAATCAACATACATGGATAAGGTATCCGAAACCATGGCGCATTTAGAAACAGCTTGATTTTTGCATCAGTCCGCGCTGCATCTCCAACCGGAAGGACATCTGTGGCCGTTAAGATGGCGCAGACTGCACAAATTGTTGCAAGTGCAAGTAATACCTAAAATATATAGTCATTTTGATGTTAGAATTTCGTCCTTCATTTTATTTTTTGACTAATTTTTTTTATATTTACAGGAAAGACTTGAAAAACTGGAATCTTGAGTTTCGGGCCCTTTTCTTTAGTGGCGGACCCAGGGATAGCACATTTCCATTTTTTCAGATGTTGAGAGAAGATAATGAGGAGTAAGACAGTGCTAAAATGGAAATCAAAATGCAGAAGGCTTAGTTTACAGCAATTGCAGTACTTGGCGTAATTCTAGCGAAGTACCTCAACACACGCTATGTTTATAAACAAAGACTTCTTGCAAAATTAATGGAGCGATTTTAAGCAAAATTTTATAACTTATTTGCATGCATGCAATCCATTCATTCATTCAATGCGTGTTCGATAGAGGGAGTGTCGATATACAGAAAGTTGACTTACGCAATAGATATCGGCCAATTTTTGGCACACTCTTTGGCGGCATGCCGAAACAGTGAAATCCCAATGAGGCAAATGGCGGGTGCTACTGTCAGCGGCGTAACCCATTTAAGAATGAAACCAATGATTCCTGTTAAAAATAATATGAAGTCAATAATAGCCGCCATTACCATCACCGCGAAACTATCTTGGTATTGTGTCCAAAGTTAGGTGTTTGTGTATGAATCCGTACAAAATTGACAATTAAAGAACAGTTATGGTTTGCAGGGACAAATATTGAAATAAGCTTACCAAAAGTAGCAAGTAAGGTTTCGAAGAGAGCTGCAAAAATAATGGCCCCTTGAATTTCACGCATTCGTACTTGCCAGCATTCAGTTCTGTCCTCATCCGACATTCCTTCCATATCAGGACATTTCCACTTGGGGAGACCCATAATTGACAATGCAGGGATGAGATAAGAAAAACTTCCTCCTTGCACGATCGGAAGTCTCGAGCCAAATGTACTTTGGAGGATCGTAATAATTCCGGACATAAATATGAGAGTGTTAATGATATTTGCACGATTTGGGTCATCGTCCAACATGCAGAGGGCAGGAGTAAGGAAAAATGGACAAGCGATCGTCGCCCCAATCATTTCTAAGTAGTGCTGAAATTTATAAAGTTCATAATTAAAAAATAATGAAATTTGTACCCAATGAAATATTATTACTTAACAAAATCAGTCAGTCAGGTAGTTTAATTGGCCGAGTAGTGAGCTAAATGTCTAAGCAGTTGACTAACTGCCTGAACAGTAAACTAAATGCCTAAACAGTTGACTGACTGCCTGAACAGTAAGCTAAATGTCTAAGCGGTTGGCTAACTGCCTGAATTTGCATAATGAGAAGGTTTTAACGTACCTGAAATCCTAAAAATACGCACATGTACCACGGTGGGACTTCCTCGACGCCAAAAAGCAGATCTTCGCCATCTTTATCAGGCTCAGACGCTGCACGCGTAACTTGGGACGTCACAGACGCCCTTCGAAGGACAAATTGTCCGAGAGGTACGTCGGGGATTTCGGAGATAGGATTTCCGTTCGAATAGCTATGCGTGCGGATGCCGCTCTAAAATAAAGTAAACAACGTTTAGTTTCACGTTATTTAAAAAATCCTATCTAAAAACGGAGTACTTTAACAAAATGAGATATACATTATCTGGGAAGTTTAGTAAATTACCTCACTCTGTAAATCAAAAGCGGGATTATCCATTTTACCCGGATGAACACAAAAAACTGTTTTTTTCATAAAATATTTTATTGATAGAGAATTTTTATATTGAGACTAGATCTAATTAATTATTGATGAATTAATTTTATCGTAATATTTCAGTTTTACGTGCAGAGCAATTATGATATTTCGGCAAAAATGTGACAAAGTGTGATCCATTCCTTTCCTTTGAGGAAATGAAACGTTTCTGGACAAGACTTGACCGCGTTCTTCCATTTATACTTTCCATAGAAAGTGGAAAGGACAAGATTATACAAATTGTTCTGTTTGTGGAACTCATTTTTCCATTTGGAATCGTCAAATCAAGTAAATGTGTGGAAAAACAAAGTAGTAGTTGTGTCCTGTCCCAAATGTCCACGTTGTGACCTCGTGCGAAGTCGATTCGCCTAATTTATGGTAATATCGCTCAAAATGTAACATTTTTGCGTGATTTAGATTCAAGTTTGAGTAAAATGTTCACATTTACGGTTCTCAACGTTCATCACCATAACAGATATAAACAAAACTCAAAACAGCGTGACGTACGATTTAATTTTCATACATGCAAATCACAAACGATAAACTTAATTAGTGTGCTTACAAATCGCTGTCTGAGGTAGCCAAACAACCACGCTAAGCTAGGTATCCATCATACACTAAAAATGTGTCGCCGTAAAAAACATCGTACAGTCCTTAAGGGAAAAGGTAGACCGTTGGATTTGGCTGAAATTTTGATATGTTGTAGCCGTTGGTCTCCTGAATAACTTTTGTGAAGGTTCTACCCCGTAAAGTCCGACCATTTGGCCGCTAAACATAGATACATTGGCGAAAATGCATTTTGTGACGTCATGAATACGTCACGGATACCTGTGACCTCACAAAATGTATTTGGTGCACATTAGGCAGAATTTGTGTCTGTTGCGCTGTCCGTGCTATAATATTTGCCACGGCGATAGTTGTTGTTGACAATTTCATCAACAAGTATTCCGAGAGTCAAATGATCGTGACGGGACGACATACATCCGAGTAGCTTTTGTGATTTTAAAGACATTTCTGCGAAACAAGCGTCATCGTGTGAACCTGCCTTCCAAGTACGTTATCTAATAATAGTTTCGTAAACAAACATGTTGGTTGATGAATGTCTCAAACTGGCCACTAAGAAAACGTCAACCGCTCAGGAGGACCCGGAACTAATTATATTCCAAAGTCCGACTAGCGACTGTTAGGTATCTCGTTAAAAACATTGCGCAGGGTGTTAAATTACCACGAATTGCGATATTCTACTTCGTCCCGGAAAATAACCAACTCAAGGGTAATTAAAATTTAAAAAGCTTAAAAATCTTGGCCTTGTCTCTGTATTATTAAGTGCACTCACTCATGTGTATTGTCTGGAGGTCACACGGCTAGGTTAATAAACAATAACAATGACATTCACGTTAAGCACATTTTACACCTAATTTGATGACGCTTTTACAAATAACCTAACTTTTACACTACCTACCAAAAAAGTGTTTGAACGTAATTTAATCAATTTTCAATCTTTTGACACACATTTCACATAAAATTAAAACGAGGTGTCAGAAAATAAAGTTTCCTTCCAATTTTATACATATAGATTGTCCGCGGGGTTCCGCAAGGAAGAGTCATAAACTCAATATTTTGCGCATTCCATTGATGAATTAATTGATAGGAAATGGAACACTGATGAATTTTTATGACCGGATTAATTCCTACACGTGGATTTGTCAATGTCAATTAGGTAATACTCACCGTATCGATTGCCATTTTCGCGCAGTTCCGCTCAATTAATTTCGTCAAGTGTCACGAAAAGTCAAAATAGCTACTGAGTTCGATCTAAATCAATTAGAATCCTTAATTGGCTGATGTCTACGACGAAGTGTGTGAATTGATGCCAACTATTCCATCGACGAAGGTCGAGAATTTTCAATTATTATCGTCATTCTCAATTAATCGACTTCACGCGATGCAAATACAAATTAGTCGTGGAAAATGTCAACCACGTTCTCAGTTAATTCCGCATTGACCCTCAAGGTTGCCCATAATGACTAATTTAGCTCTGTTTTTATAGCAATTCGTGT
Organism: Protaphorura quadriocellata; assembly: GCA_034698945.1. NCBI lineage: Eukaryota > Metazoa > Arthropoda > Collembola > Poduromorpha > Onychiuridae > Protaphorura > Protaphorura quadriocellata. The sequence goes on along the minus strand of JAQGCA010002745.1, from coordinate 5,577 downwards.
GAGGAGATGGTTATCGCTAATTTGTTAATAGATTTCTCCACGCGTGGACAATTTCTGAACAATAAATAATCTATTAAATCCGTTTTTAATTATATACAATTAATTTAATTAACAATTAAAATACACTCCCTGCTCTGAGTCTGAAAAATTCGGAATTCATGTGGCGTCTGATCCTAAACAATTCTAAAAAAAGTCAAAGTCAAGGTGACAGTTAATAAATTTGTCATTTAAGTAAGGCATTTTCTCGAAGCTAGAAAAATAATGAAGCTGTCTTTGGTTCCAAAAACGATGCCGCTATTGCGGCTGTCAACAAGTCACGGGTTGATCCATATCTGATACCCAAAGATTCTTATTCCGATCTGTCTGTCGGTCTTACAGACGAACTTGTCTCCGCAGACCACAGATGATGCTACATTTTTTTAAAGCATAATTTAGTCCAAGAAAACAAAGAAAAATGTTGAGGACCGCTACTGCTTATTTTTTGTTCTACCAGAATATTTTCCCCTTAAACGCACTTGTTCAGTTTTTGTCTTCCTCCAATATTCCTTCTGTTTAAATACTAGTCGGCAAAAGTCAAAGTGAAATGGACTGAGGATCCATTCACTTGACTCCCGTTGTTTCTTCTTCGTAATAATCCCTAATATTACAACTTTTATGTTTGGTTTGTCATGTCATGACTTCTTCCGATCACGGACGGACGGACGGACAGACGGACGGGATTGATGTATTCATTCACCCGAAGCACTCAGTTTAATTGTTCAGCCAACATAGTTTCATTTTCTGCTCAACTGAGCACACATATCTGATAATTATGCAAAGTATCAAGTCAGACAGACTTGTAAACTTGTAAAGACAGGTCTCAAGTGTTCCGCAACACAACAACATTGATATGTTACCGTCAAATTAATAAAAACTATTTATCTCGCATGTACAACGTATTTTAATCAAAATATACCCCGATAGCGCTATGTAATAATGCGAATCGCATTGATTTCAGGGAGAGAAAAATAAGAATAATGATACAAAATTTTATCTAGGAAGCTTACCTAGTAAGATACGTTGTTTTTATTTGTTGACCTCAACATATAATACGAATAATAATTGAGACGAGTCATTAAGGCACAGGTACAGGTACAGGCACAAGCACGCAAGCGGCAACTTTAGCACCTTTTGTTTTCCAATGAGCCGCTCGACGACTCCACCACCTTAAGACTGCATTGCGAGTGGAGTGGGTACAAAGAAATTTATTTAATTGTAGTATTTTTTAATTAGTCCATTTTTTATAAGACTACGATTTTCGACACTTGTCGGCTTGTTTGATCTCAATTGTTCATTGCATGGGGTGTCAGCAACCTGATACTGGTAGCAGCCGCACATTTAAACAAAAGCAAAACCGGCCGGCTCGAACCAATCAAATACAGCCACATAGTGGCCAAGATTTCACAAGGCGGAAAGTTGCTAATGACAAGTGAGCCAAATTTTGTTCCCCTGCTTTTTTATCGATGTATTTCTTTTAACGGCGTCTGATTTTTCAAGAATAATCATTCATGATAATACGTCGAAAACTGGTGACACTACGTTTATGGAGAATATATCTTTCCCGTGTCACCAGTTATGACGCCAGTGGGTCAACAACGTCATTAACTTTACCGGTGACACCAATACTTTCAGGTTGTCACAGAAATCGAACCATTCTCTGTGGGACTCTATTTTCAAATATTTTTTTGACTTTTTTGGACAGTATGAGCTTACCTAATAGGCGAGTTGTCTGGTTATGTTTTTACAGAATTTTTAACAAAATGCTGAAAAATAAGTGTAATGACGGAAAAGCAGTCAGATCGTTTAATAGTGGCTGTGGTACCAGTCGGTAAACTTTTATTGTGCTTACACAGAATTATTATGGATGTTGAACAAGTAACAAAAGCAAGTACTCATCGTCAGCACAGGATTCCAAGTTCATAAAAATCCACAGTGTGTAAAGTTGTGAGTTTGTAATAATGAGTGAGTAATTTCCATTATTTCATCCAACTGGTCTCTGCTAATGATCTAGACAAAACAGCCGAAGAGCTAGGGCTAGGGAAGCCCCCCACCAACACAACAGAGACACACACGGAAGAATTAACATAAGAAAAGAACTTAGGCGGAAACGTGTTTCCGGTTCTTCTTCAGTTTTTACTTAATAAAATTTTATTAGGCATGAAAAAATTACAAAAATATGTACACATGAGTCTGTAGTTTTATATGTTATCGCCTACGATATATTTATCCTTGCAGTATTTTTGTGGGAATTACGGTCTCTCTTTTTATTTTTCAATATATTGTCGTACCATGAATGAAATAAATACTAAATATGGAAATTAGTCTGAATTGCGGCAAGTTGGTACAAGCAGGACATCCTTGGTATTCCGCGAAATCTCTAATCTGACTCGGTAGAATTTTCTTGGAGTTCTCTCTCGAGGAGTCCGCCGCTAAGAAGACGAGGTTAAACATCAACGAATATTCGAAGTGGATGTGTTTCTTATCATTAGCTTCGGGAAGGTACCCCTAGTACTGACGAGGTGAACGTCAGGGCACAGGTGTAACTTTGGTCAAAACTGCGATCCCGATCCGATCCCGATCCCAACTTCCCGCTTCCGATCCAATCCCAATCCAATCCGTAGCGGTCCCGATCCCGATCCCAATTTGTTTTGAAAATCCCGGATTATGATCCATGGGATCGATCCCATTTCATACCCAAAATATAATGTACATGTAATATACCCTGACCATGCGCAGTACTCAATGGTGTAAAAAAAATCCGTAGCGATCCGATCCCAGTCCAATCCGTATAGCAATCCGATCCAAGAGCGATCCGATCCCAGCCTAAACCGTAGCGATTCAAAACCACTCCGATCCCGATCCCAATTCGTAGCGATCCAATCCCGATTTCCCATTTTGTTTTGAAAATCCTGGATTTTAATCCATGGGATCGATCCCACGGGATCGCCGATCCCAAAAGTTACACCTGTGCGTCAGGGCGGGAATTTTTAGAAAAAACGCGGCGAGACGAAAACGGAGACGAGACAGAACGGCCATTCCACTTGCGCAACCACAATTTGTTTGCCATAATTTGATTGACAAAAAGGTCAACTTTGCTGACCCAAACCTGAAATGTAGGTGGAGCGACCCCCCATTCAAGATTTCTCATCGCACCAGCTATAATTGGCTTGATTTTCAATTTTTTCTAAAAATACCCGCCCTGACGTTTCCCTCGTGAGATAAGACTGCAGTGGGAAGAAATCATAGAAAAGCAAGCAAAATTATAAAATATGACCAAATTCCTGAATACAAATGAGACTAGAACATAGAAATATTAGACTCTTGAAGTGCTTGGCCTCACTTCTTCATTAACTGTGTTCGGAGGATCGTTGACTATTGCAAATTTGAAATAACGAGATAATAAGCACTTTATTTTGTGGTGTGTAAAAAACTGCAAAGTACAAATGGAATGTGAGCATTGACATCTGTATTTCCATTCCCATCTTTCTTTTTCTTACGTTTTCCGTGCAAGTGCATGTCTCACGCTTCAGTTGAACTGATCGTAAAAGACAAGAATGCACTGCACTGCACTGGGACTGAGTACTTAACAACTTTGTAGCGCATCTAATTATTTGCAATTTAGTTATCAGTTATCACTCTTCATCCTTAAGCAAAGAAAACAAATGGAGAACATGGAAAAGTTTTATATTACTTCCTGTTTAACAAAGATTCCAACTCTGAGATTTCACTTGGACCTCATTTATTATTGAAATCCTGTCTCGCTTCGTTATCTACGGTTCAGGCGTTCAAGCTAAGGTTGTTTACCTACTGGGTAAGCTCATACTCTCCGAAAAAGTGAAGAATAGTTTTGGGAAACCTGTCCGCAAGAAATGGTAGGATTCCTGTAGCAACCTGAAAGTTTTGCCTATAGGAGAGTTTCCCGGCTCTATAGCATGTAAGCCATGTGACGCATAGCACTGTATAGCCATTTGGCCTGTACATTACATTACAGAGATCCGGAGAAACTCACTTAATAATTTAATTCGTTTGCAGCTTTGTTTTGATTTTCACGGGGATCAGATATTATTTAAAGTGAATTTTTTGCTGTTTTTTTAAAAAAGTAACCGAACATGAACAAATTAAAGCAACGAAGTTAGTTAAAGGTTGAAGTTTGCTGTAATGTTAAAGTACATGACGGACGTCAGATGTACAGGCCAGACCGCACTGCCATCTCCAGGATATTTGCTTCAACTATAACTCTCCAATTCCAGGAATGCTAAGTCATTGTCTCCTTGATCCGATGACGTCATGCACCACTGGTGACACGGAAGATCATTGACTGGAATTTCTTAGTCCTTTTTTTGTGGACCGAAGGAGATTTAATTAAATTGCGTTGCATGTTTGAAATTTAGTCAACCATGAAATTTTATTTTATTCACACCATAACTTGGGTAAATAAATGTATAATTTTGTGTCATCGAGCGAAGCAAAACGTACAATTTGGGTGAAAGTGTTAGAGAATACTAAGTAGGTGTCTTCACACAATTATTGCACGACACAGTAGTGAATTTAATGAGAACCTGACAACCCTAGGCAAAGGTAAAATTTAATTATACAAGGTCCCAAGTGTAATTCACCTCATTTTGACGAATGCGTTACTGCACTATGACCACGCTACGCCTAATGTTTTTCTAACTATCATTATCCTGCTGGTAACCGACTTTCCTACCCCATTAAGGCATTTTACTGATTTATGACAGCGATCATGGGAAAATCTCCTGCGTATGCAAAATAAAAGCCTCATTTTACAGGAAAAGGCGGGCTGAGATATACCAGGCCCAAGGAATCGAACCCGTATCAACATTTTGCAGATGAGAACCCCGTACTACTACGCTGTCTTGGTTCTGGGCAGTTTTGTTTTTACTTTTGTTTTTACTAATTTCTCAGGTAGCTAGCCTTTTTAAAACGAATATATTTGGCACCATGTACACACTTGTACACAGGTATTTAAAACCCAAGGAAGAAGTTAAACCCCATCATCATTCAATAAACACTTTTCGTGGCGTTATTATTATTATAATTGTTATTCTACGTCGCCTCGCGTCGCCACATTGCAAAGTTCAATGAGTGATGATAAGAAAACGAAATGAAGAAGAAGAAAAAAGCCGGATGATCGCTATTTGATAATTCGATCTGTTTCAAAATATTTATTCCACATTTGCGTGCAGCAGTTCCGTCAAGACAACTCGTGTTCTGCATTTTAATGCTCTGGCAAAGTTTTAGTTTCAAAGGTGGTTTTGCCATCGGCAATTTTTTCAGACATCTTGAGAGGAAAGGAACGCAGCGGAGAGTTGGGAAAACAAAGGGACGCGGACGCACGCTCGCTCGTAAAATAATTGTTGTTTCACAATCCAAGATCTCCCAGATAGTGAAATTTAAAAAAATACGTCCATAGTTCATACATTGCTTGGATTTTAATTTCTTAAAAAAAATCAAGATTTTCTCAGATAGAATTTTAGAATTTTAACTAAAGGAATGCTCTTGGAACCCTTTCCAGCT
>JAQGCA010002744.1:0-13192 GCA_034698945.1 Protaphorura quadriocellata | reverse complement strand
GTTGTATGTAGTTTTGTTGTTGTTGCTTCCCCTATGTTTTAATCTTTGCTGTCTGCGATCTGTATTACTCGTTGTGGCAACGCACATACGTAGACTCCGTGCTTAGCCATGTACCGTTTTGCAGCGCTCTAGCTTTTCTAGGCATTTCCAGCCTTTTACCTTGGAGCATAAACATCAGTAAGAAGCACCTTTAGGAAATAATCCCATATCTTTCATTGGAACGGATATACGGACAGACAGACAGACAGACAGGCGGACAGACTGGGCATCCGCAATAAGTCATTTACTCCGTATATTACGTCGCACGACTTAATAAAGGATGCGAGGTTTGGCCGGATAATCCGAGCGCGTTACTTTTTGGAAGTGGATAAGTAGATTAGGATATTACTACTAGCCTGCAAAACTCGAGGTCGGTGAAGCCTTTATTTGTCAATCCTGCAAAACCGGGATAATGACATAATTCAATGAGAGTTGCTACCGAAGCCTACCTGTGATTATTACTCAATCGAATATCATCGACGTTCACGTGAAATTAACATGAGTTATGACAAGAGATAAAAAGCAAAAGCAGTGAAACAAGTTTCTTTCCAACTAAGCATTCGAATACATTGTGTAATTATTACTAAGAAAAATAGTGACGCTATCGTAAAAAATTAAGCAAAATTTACGTTTATGAAGCGTATTGTCGCCTGTCAGCGCAGCAATACCATATTTACTTATCGGCCTAAAATCACTCACGTATGTGTTAGTACATATTCATATTAGATAAATTTATCTACAATCTGTACATTTCTAGAGTTTTCAATGAAAAACATATTTTAAATGCGTTCTGAGATTAGTCGCCAATTGGGCACATGCTGATAATTAAATGTAATTGGACTATGGTCGGTTAAGGTGTGGCTGAAGTGCGCGCAGGAAATATGAAGAAACAAAGAAAATATGTTCGACGAAATTGATTTGAATATTACAATTGGTAGATAGAAACAACCGGACAAGCCTACAAAATGGCGACTTAAGAGAACATCTCGTGGAGGTAAAGTAAAAATATTAAAATTATTATTTTCACTGAAACATTAGCTGGCGGTAGTGAGTGCTGAAAAATTAGCCAGGGAGTAACTGTTAATTTTTAGGTTCGAGACATTCACAACTCAAGAATGGAGCAAATGCAATCAAGCTACTTGCTTGCCACATTTGCTTATTGAAACCCAGCTGAATTCAGTGAAAGTTAACTTTTCACCGGAATTCCAGATTCTCTCGAATTGCAGCATAGTCACTAATATCAAAACACAACAAAAATATAAATTGAGATTATGCAGTAACTCTGCTAGTGAATTTTTCAACTTTTGAATGTCTCCACTAAGTTAGCCGTTCCTAGCAGCTGCGACGTAATAACCCTGTATTTCCTGCCGACGATGGTCTATTCCCAGTACGAACGTAGTACTTCTTGTCTAGGGTGAGAGTACTGCATTTTTAGTCAGTGTTGCTGGTGCAATGTATTGAAGTTCCGATTTTTGCGTACCAACTTTGTCAACTTCAGTAGTACAATCATAGAGTTAGTAATTCAAGATTCCTTTGTTTTTTTTCGCCTATCAAGGCAAGATAGACAGGCAAGAAAAAATCTAATTGAAGTTCCTAGCTCTATGAGTACAACTGTCCCAGGCCGAAAGTACTACAGAAGTACACCATTCGTAAATGGGAAGTACGATGAAAATATTTTGTGACTAGTATTGAAAACCTAGGCAGGCTCTACTTCGGTAATACTATTCGGCAATGTAGTAATGTCCCAAGCATGATTCACTACGCTACATCGTAAAACTTTACCATCCGCCGTAAGCCAGTGGCACAAACTTTAATATTTCGAAATGGAAATAATATATTAAACCTTTAATTGGTTACGTAAAATTAAAATTCGTGCGAGAAAGTTTAGTTGAGTTGTCTGAAATAGTGAAGTTAAAAGGCAAGTGTTTAATGTCAGCTGCGCTGTCTACTTATACTTGGCCCATCTCAAAAACGTTAACATTAAGACCACCAAAATAACACAAAGCTGCAGTAGAAATATCCCCGACTTCACGAGTGCTAGTAAATCCTGACTTTGCAAATACTCTATAGCCGACTAACACTCTCGTTCAGAACTGCCAGCTTTCAACGGATCAAAATTCCCATATTTTATCTATTCGGTCATTCAAACAAACACAAAGAGAGTTGGCAAAGTTCGGCCAGTCTGGATTTCTTCGAACGGCTGTTCGGTTTTCGTCATCCTAGAAGACTTTACGCCTCTTCGTTAGCTGACACTTGACTTGAGCTGTGCGAGCTCATTTAAAACAAAATAGTGAACATAATAATGTAATGTTGGTGCCTGACATGGGGTTAATAGGGCGTTCGAAAGTCTTAAAACTTGGAAAAACATGGTGCATGCTTGACATTGCTCTGGTTGGTCGTCCTCAGTCCTCACCCTGTTATATAATAAACAAGGCTTTTTGCAAAATAAAGTGTTGGCTGTGGAATAGTCAGAAAAGCTATAAATAGCCTTAAAAGGGAAGCTCTCCGATTTCATTTGTTTTGCCCGTGTCGTCGAAGGAGAACCCCGAAGTTTCCCTTTCGTAATCTATGAAGTCTGTGAATGCAAACTGGAAATGCAAAAACTGTGGGATTTTTTGGCTAGACTCCGTCGGATGCCACCACCGCCACCCCCGAGTTACCCGCCTCTCCCTTAAATAATTCCCGTCCACAAAAAACTTGGGCAATAAAGTTCAAAGAAGAGAGTTTAAGAGCTTTAACTGGTTTCCTTTAGATGCAAAACTAAAATGTAAATGTAATGGGACAAAACAGATGGAAACACATGGTGAATTTCCTGAAAGTAGTGTAGCGTAGCGTGATTAAGACAATGCTTAAAGACCAGACTTTTCCTGCAATGTCAGTTTAGTGGGTGCCCGAAAATTTGAAGACGATGATGTTGATTTCGAGTATTTTGGCTATTTGCGTCATGAATGGTTGTTTGGATTTACGTTGAAGTTGAAACTCCAACTTCCAATTTCCCTACGAACTAACAATGTAATGTAATACTGCATTCAAGTGAAAGTACTTGGCGCCGGAGAAAGCAAAAGTATGTGTCGTAGGCAATTGGCTAAATGTCTAGATATTTTTATATATTATATATTTTTCGATATTAAAAAATGCTTTCCCCTTGATAGTGCAATATTTTTTTTTGTATTTGATCTTAATTCTAACAATGATTTTGTAGTACTGCAGTAGGACCAGCTCTGGTAAAGCTCTGGTAATTCTGTTTTATTATCCCTGAGGGTTCCAGAAAACGCAAAAGAACTAAATAATTTGTGCTCGAAACTGTGAATCCGCAACTTGGCGACACCGGACCGAAATTCTGAAAAGTTGTTATTTTGCAGCATTTTCGATAGACCGGGAGGACAATGCACGTTGTGAGATACAAAACGTCAATAGGACCTTCCTGTACAATTGGACTAATTCAAGATATATGCACATCGGATTGGACTATTTACCTGATTTAGCTTCGGCACTACGACATGTTGTTTATGTATAAACTGTCTGTGTGAATAAAACTTTCTTCGCCATCCAAAACCGACATTCACGTTCTTAACTTTTTAAACTTTCAAACTCCAAGTTCTGTTCTTGTGTGTAACCAGGTAAAAATGTACAATTTGTTTTTTATTTTCCATTTTCTCTTACCTCATCACAGGAAGAGCAGCGTGGACGAAGTTGTTCAGCGTAGTGACGCTCACAAAAGAGAGCCTCGTTGAAGTTACAGTAGGTCAAGTCCACAAGAAACTCGTTACAAAGGTGACAACGGAAACACTGAGGATGCCAGGCAGCGGTGTCACCAAGTTTAGGGGCAAAAACGGCCAACTGTCCCACTCTAATCACTTCTCCACAAGTTGGACAATCCTTCAACCAAACAAAGTTCACAGTTACGGTTTTACAGAATTAATGACACCAACCACCAATTTATGAATTTAGCTCAACTTTCAAGTTCCTTTTTAACTTCGCTCAGTTGTAACAACTTTCTGACAAAAATTCTCTGTCCTACGCACAACTGTCACACCGGACTTTCACTTACAAGGAAATCACTTTTCGAGTAAAACTCAGGCAAGAATAAAATTGTAACGACTAGCAATTTCAAATCTTCCTCACAAATTAAATTGTTCGTGTTAAAACCGAAAATTGTTTTATTTTCGGATGATTGTATTCTTTTGAAAGAAAATCACAGCCTATCACTTTCAACACAGCACTGGTAACCAATAAGACTCAGTATATGTTTACATAAGATTTAAAAAAAAGTTTAATAAATTCTGTCCATTCGGAAGTCATCAGTTGTATAAAATGATAAATTAGGATTTGCGATTCATTATTATTGCATTCAATGACATCAGAGCGACACCCTCTGACACTTGTTTTTGATGTTTTACACAATTCTTAAAGACCTTCGTAATAGTATGGCTAAATTAAGATTGTTGTAAGCTGGGAAAGTAGGATGTGGAATGTTCAAAAACTTCTAGCAATGAATCCTAAGCGATGACAAATTGGCTGTACGCGTTCCTAGACTATATGTATAAACAACTTCTCTGATTGAACTGATCATAATGGAATGTGGTTGATCAGAAAGGTTTCTCTTTCTCTCTCTGCGTCAACTTTCACTTGAACTTTCACTTTTTCAAGAATTTGAATGTCGGAATGTTAAAGTGATTTCTCAACCGATTTAATGCACTAGACTGGTGTGTTGGGTAATTATTGACCAAAGGTTAATAGTTTAGCATGTATTAACAAAGTACGCTGTACTTCGATCTGAACAGGGAGGTACTGATAATATAAACCGAAGTCAAGGAAGACTGAGACATTAATAAGATCCCCAAGTACTAAAATGAGATTTGAAAAGGAAACGCAAAAATGTTTATGATGGTTAGAAGTGAGCCCAGGTCTATTTTACTCTTAGAGAATGCTCATCAATCATCGCGCCCCTGTCGTCATTCCATTCTCATTGTATTGTTTTCAACCTCAAACTAACATTTCTAACAAGGGGACACACAACACGTGTTTAGGGCTGCCTGCATGGGACAACTTGACTTTTTCAGACGCATTCACTCGTCTGTGCCCACATCTTTGACGTGAAAACATCAAAGTATGAATGATTGACCTTTTGCTTGCGCTCCTACTCCTCCAACTCTCTTCATCTTTACTGACTAGACTGACATATTATTTTGGTCTTTTATGTGTGGATTTGACAAATTATATCAGTATTGATTAATTCCTCTGGCTTGTTACGACGCGACGGTCAACCCGTATAGGTAGGCTTTCGTCATGCTCCTGAACAAATTAATCAATTTGCGAAACTAGGAATTTTAATCCAAATTGAATTTGAATGGGGCTCTACGAAGTGACGGCATAAAGCCCTCGACGTATATTTGACTTCTCAGTTAAATACATGGGTTTAATCCCTTCCAACGGATTAACTGTCACTTTGTGAGTGGCTTCAGGGGTTATTTGCAAGTCTTTACTCGACTCAAAGTGAATTTAATGATTGGTGTGTGGCGTAGTTTAGGAGAAATATGTCAAAATACTGGATAAGCCTTATAAATGAACTCAATTCAGATGCAGTTTCCCTGGCATGCGAAAATACGATTTTCTCGTCCTAGAGGGGTTTAAAGGGTAAGTGCTCGTATCTGAAAGTTGGGTAAGGAGTCTTGATTTCATAAAATATTAGGGATACCGTACAAACAATACACATACTGGTATTACCGACATCGTGTCGCGTTAATGCGTTCTATGAAGAAGGCTTGTTTATCTTATTTTTTATTTATTAATGATCTCTTGAAAGACAATTATTTTGCATCCTTGCATCTTCGAATACTTTGGAATGCTGCGTTAATAAACAAACTATACCAAGCCAAACCTAAAAGTCAACAGAAGTTCAAATGGCTTTCAATTTTAAGTCGGGTCTGGTAGTCCTTCTAACTCGGCTTTTACGGTAATGGTATTCGTTTATCGGGTGGTGTGTTTTTCGTGAGAAACTGAAATGTTACGCAAGTATATTACTGTACAAAAGTTTACTATCTAGAAAAATAAACTTGACAGCAGCACCAGCACTACAAAAACCAACACTTCTTGAACATGCTTGGGACATTTTGAGTTAAAAATCGTGAAATTTTGGGGAGTGGTTGTGGTCTTTCTTCTTCAGACAACAAGAATGGAAATTACCTGTTTGAAACGCTAAAATGCTGAATTTTTTGTACAAGAAAGAGTTAACTAAACACTACCTCTCCAGGCCAGGGTCAAATTCTTGTCGTTTTCGAGTCAAATTAAGGTGCCCTGAGACGAGGTCCAGTTCGACGTTCCGGTGAGGTAATTTTCATTATTTTACTATATAGAACGAGAGCCAAGCCACAACCACCCAAAATTTCATGATTTTCGGATCAATTGGATGGGTCGTTCAGAGACCAGATTTCATTTACAATTTTACCGTCTGGCATTCATTTTGCAAGAGATCGAGTCGGTTGTGACCTCAACTTTCTCAAGGTATTAGATCAACATTTTCTTAGCTCAAATTGGATAGTCTGAACAATTTAAATCAAGTCACAATACTTTAAAGTCTAAACCTAGAACTGCCAACCGCAGGATCAAATTAAATTTATGAGATTTTACATTTGAGTCTATGATGTTGAAGTTATATTTGTTCAAACTAACTGACAATCGTTAGAACAGACGTATATCGTATCGGAGTGATCATTTTAGAGCTAGCAATGGAAAATGATATAGTCAAGAATTTTTGAATGTCGATTATTTGTGACCTCGATCTTTCAGTTTATTGCGTGCGTGTTACTGTCTGGAATTGTTCCCTCTTGATAAATGTTAAACTTTGGTAATTTTTATTAAGTAATGTTTTACTCACGGTTGATGGAACGGTTACGGGTTGAACAAAAGCGACGTCAAGGGCGACTTCGTTTCTTCATAAGCGGAATGATGCTCCTTTTCAACATGTTTGCAGTAGGCCAACGCTAGGTCCTGAAATAAAGTACACAATGTTAGACATATTGAGATTATTATTCCCAGGGAATAGACAATAGTATGAAAAATGTGAGAAACAGACGGAGAACATCGTTAGTAAAATAAGAGTAACTTGCAATACACACTTCACTAACAATGTCTTCTGCTCCAATTCATACGCTAATCACCTGTTTGGGAATTTGATGCAGAATTTGTCTGTCTCGGTAGACTTCTCCTGGAGAACTGGTCTTAGGAACTTTATTCGTGGGGTAGTCTTTATAGAATTCAGTCACCTGTAACGAATAAACGGATCAATTTAATTAAATTGATAGCAAAGTATGTGAACAACAAATATTGAATTGAAGCAGTACCTCAGACAAACACAAGTTTGCAAGGGAAAGTATTGAGCTGAGAATTCTCGGAGGATTTTTAAAAAGTACACTTGATGCAATACTATCTAACTAAACTCTTCCAAAGGCCATCTATACTATTGGAGCACGCGTTTATGGGGACCCAATTTTAAAAAGATAAAATCAACATTTTCGGTCTGGACAGGTATAGGAAATACAAGGCCAACCCTTTCATAAAATCCAGTATCATAAGCGATAAAAATGACTCATGACTGCAGGGTGGTGAACAATGTCTACTGCCGTACATACATCAGAAGGTTGCAAAGCGATTCCCATCAAAAAATCTACTGCATTTTGACTTCTTCACCTTAAAATTGTTATTTAATCTCTATGTTCATTGTATGTACTACTTCTGAGGAAAGGAACCCTGCCTGGAGAAAACATGTTCAAATAGAACCAAGGGGGTACGAGAGATTCAACAAGAACCACCATTACATAATAATGTACTTTTTGCTATCTCCTGACAAAATTGCTGCAAAATTTTCTCCATAATAACACACATGGCGTTAGAAGGGTTGTGTTTGAACAATGTATTGATTAATATTGAACGCCTACTTTTCATTTTATTATTAACTTTGCAAAAATTGTGGTGCCGGATTATGTGGATGACAGGGTCTGTCTACACTACGTTAGCGCTTTGACAAGATTTGTCTAATGAAAATCTAAAAACAAAGGAATAAATTGGGTTTGACAAGGCAGTCCACGCCTCAGTGATCAATTTCCTTTTCCTTTGGCTGTCTAATAAAGCATGAACCAACAAACAAGTATATTTATATTCTCATCAATAAAAATCAGAATGTCGAAATCCTATTTCAAGTGTCCTCCAAAGAAATCACGTAATGGAATGGGATTAGGAAAACCACAAGGTGAAAGCAGCGGGCCGGAATAGAAAGTACTTTCTCCCGGAGGTGAAAGTTATGACTATGAGTAACCGTGAATTCGTTGATTTACATACGCAATGAATACAAATTGAGTAAACGTGATCCGAATGAACCGTAAAATATAAATTCTCGTGAGATATAGGGTATTATCTAGGCGTTCAGGTCACACATTTTGGGTAGGGAGATCTCTGGAAATTACATGAAGTCGTGTATTCTTACGAAAAATGTAACGTCTTTAGCACTGGTAAATGTCGACATAAAAATGTATTGGCAAGATTTTTCTTTTGTCATATTAAATGTTTGTCATATTGTTAGTGTTATGAATTGTTTCACTTCTGTCAAAATGTTTAACGAGTTTTATTATGGATCTTTGGTATAAATAAAGACCCAAAGCCGGAACTTCTTAAACCACTTTCCTATTTTTAAGACCACGATACCCCTAACAACAACTTAGGATCAAAAGATTTAAATTGTAATAAAGTAAAACCTGACCATGGGATCACTTTTACGTACTGAAACCTTTCATTAAGACCACAGCCAAGGTTCCTCTGATCGTTTACTAGATGAATCCCAAATAAGAAGGCACAGCTAACTAAAATATCAGTAGCCACGAGCTCTCTCTTCGGATGTGATTTTAGATAGTACTCTTCGACTCCTGTATAACCTGTCTCGGACAACTCGGTTCGGATGAATAAAATGGTTGTGTGTCATACATGAGATCATGACAGGGTGTATTTAACAATTATATGAGATGAAGACATGAGGCTTAACGATTTGCCTCAGCAAAGTGCTCACGTTGGAAGATTTACACAAGATTATCGACTATCGTGTCGTACAATCTTACTACTCCAATGGAAATTTCCTGTAGCTCACGACCACATTCGATAACATGACTAATATTTACATTTTGTCGCGTGTAACTGATTCACTGGTACTTGTCAATATTTGCATTTAAAAAAATAAAATTGAGTTGTACCTGTTGAGGGGAAATATTTGGAGGTGCCCAAGAGAATCCTTGGAGAGTTGGAGGTGGACGGAGAGCAGAGAGCCTCTTGAACGGATCTGCCGTGTTAGCGGCCAGCCCGAGTCTTTCACGTATTGACAACCACTCGTCGTGGAAGAGGTCGTGACAGTCCTTCGGACATTTACAACTATTACACGTCTTCCTGTCAAACACAAACCAAAAGAGAAAGTCAAATCTTATTCGCTAATCATGACCAGAAAGGAGAAAGTTTAAGCTTTCTCAGACTAATAAAAATGAAACGAAAAGAAAGAAAGAAAAAGTTGGTTACTACCGAACAATAAGTTCATAGAGTTCTTGTTGATTGAACACTTTGCAGTAGAGTTCTAGAACTCGAACACAGGCGTACTTAATGCCTGGCCAAGGGACAAGGTGAGTGTCGAAGCCCAATGTGACAGGGCAAGGGTGCATTGCCGTGTTCTAGTAATATAAATTAACCAGGAAAACAAGTCCATGACGATGGCAAGTATTGACGAACCAGGTTGCACTGAACTAAACGGAATAATGTATAGGATTGCGCGAAGAGTTGGAGATGCGTTGTGCTGGTGCTGGTGTGAAATAGGCGCTCCCGCCGCCGCGCGCGCGCTCAGGAAACAATAAGTGCTTCTACAAGAAAACCCTCTGAGCAGTAATATTCGGGTATTATGAGGACTATCATTCTAAACGATCGTGTTATGTGGACTATGATGACAATGACAAGGTAATAATACGTACTCACTCTCAAAAAGATAAGACAAAGAAAGGAAGGGAGGAGGATGTTGGCCGAGAGTCAATAAATATAAATGAGGTGAGAAGAATTACCCGGAGAAAGTGGAAGCAGACTGGGGGATTTTGGTTTCCTCTATTTTTTTGGTTGTTGACTGGTCGAGGGCCGGCGGTCGAGTGACAGAAAACCGAAAGCCCCATTACTAACTCCCGCCTATCGATCCTCAAAATGACCTTTTCAGTGGTATGGTGGTGGTGGTTAGTACATAAGTGGAATAGAAAGAAATCAATGGGAATAAAAGTAGGATCAGTCAGACCAGATGGGTACAATATTGAAATTTTATTGTTCCTCATAAATCTCGGTCGTCCGTCCGCGTTCATCCTTCCGTTTTGTACGAACCTATTCTGTTGCCACCGCCGCGCGAATGGCTAAGCGCTTTTGTACGGGTTTACGCTTACGCTTACAATGGAATGGAAGCCCTGTTAAGTGTAAGCGCCTCTGGTGCCCTTCTACTTAATTCCCAATTCAATTTATTATTTTCGGATGCTTCGGTCCAAGGGAGAAAGCATAGGAACGGAACTTGGAAGCTAAGAAAAAACAAGAAGAATCTAACCCACAAAAGGAAGTCTCAATTCAATTAGAGTCAAGCAAACCCTCCACACTTCACTTCAATTCATCGAATTAGTTGCTCAATAAATTTTTCTTTAGAGCCTTTCCAAAGGATTTAAACTCTATTACCTACTACAAGATAAAAAATGAAGGGAATGAGAAGAAGCTTAGCTTATGGTTCAAAAGTTTGAGGGGAACAAGAACAAATTGGGCTTCTTCTCTTTCTTTACTGTACTTGGAGTGAATAAGTGAACTTCCGATGCTGAGACGGTCGTGACATGACGAGGACAAAAACTTTTGCCTTTTGGTAAAGTTTTCGACTCCAATTTAAAGAGTTTTCTTTTGTTTTCGAACGTACTCCTGTCCTGGTCTTTTTTATGGGAAAAATAATTTTAGGCATAAAATCTTGAATTATAAGATTCATTTAAAATCTTAAGCAGCATTGTCCTTTTGTTGTAAGAGTGATAAATATCGTAAAACTTCTGATAAGACTCAGCGGAGACCAACTTTTCCCGTAAAACTCACAGAAGCCCACCATAGGTTTCAACAATATCCTAAGAACCAGATTGACCGATTTGTCACCAGATAAAATCTAGGTTAGTTTGTTAGAAAGATTTCTACTATCCTTCAAACCTAATTTCCTATAAGGAATTAATTTTAGCTGCTAATAAGACTTCCACATTCGTAAACAGGCAATTTGAAATAACAGATCCTGAAATTTGTAGCCTGATTAGAGTTTTACGTCAAAAGTGTGCCCTGTTAGCCCGGCGTACGAAACCTCATCAGCTTGTACTAAATGGAGAAAACTGATCAAATGGTGGGTTTGGAATACAAGCCGTGTCAAACTTCCGTTTATAAGAATTGAACCCCCGGACTATATTCAAAAATGGGGTGTATTTGGAATTCTTTTTCGCGAAGAGTAGAACAAAGTCAGGACGACAAATACAGCGCAGCGCGTATGGTCAAAGTTATATTAAGTTACCCGCAGGAGGTTTCCATTACGTTCATGATTCGGATTTCTTGACAAAGGAAACTGAAACTGGGTTGTTGCTTTGTTATTTACATTGCGAAGTACACGGGTCCGGAGTCCGTATCCGTACACTTATGTAATGTACGTTACGTATGTCTGGCTCTGTCCATTAAACTTATTGGTTTTGTTACTTGATATCGTTTGATAGTGGAAAAAGTAAATGTATGGATATGGATGGAAATGGACTTCTGTACTCTGGAGGGAATATTATTTTGCCTCGACTTACTTCACTTGTTCTTGTACAGGAAAAGTGGGCAAAACCTCAGGGTAGAAACCGCAACGCAATAGGGACAGTGCAAGGCATAGGAGGATGACAAAGGAAACTGATTAGTTAATTGCAATCTAGAATACGTAAAAGGATTATATCCTAAGTAAGTAAAGAGACGGAAAGTGTGTGATGTAGGTGAAGAACCAAAAACTGTGAACATATGCGAGGTGCCGTTGGAAATAAATGGTTAGTACTTCCCTACAGAACTCCGACACGAACAAAAAAGTTTAGTAGAATGTTTTAAAATAGTCTCGTTAATTTTTCACAAGCCATGGTCAAGAATTTTAGGGTTTGGCCCAGGGAAGGTCGTCCATAAGTCCCAGTAGAAGACTTGAACTTGAATGAGGAAAACTCCTTTAGGACGTAACCCAAATCAAGGGTTGAGGTTGTCATCATGCTATTAGACAAAACTTCTGAATTGCGGATGTTTGAAAACGGAAGGCCAAGTACTCCTGACCTGGGCAATGTGTACAGATCAGGTGGACAATATTATTTTTAGCTAAAGCCCCTGTAATATGGATGTTGAAGTCATTTGTACTAGGACAGGTTTGACGTAATGTCTCTAATTCAGAATTAGAAATCGCAACCAGGAATCTATAAATATGAAGCATAAATTAGACTCCGACTTTTAGAATCAATTATGAAAAGTCTTAACAATAAATAAGAAAACTAAACTGCACTGGACAGGAGTGCAAAAAACGAGCTTGAAGGCTATAATTCATAGCACTTATCTCTCAAGTGCAATAAAAAGGTGTGTGATGACAAATAGCAGGAGCAGGGTTTAATCTGTGTCCAATTTGGAGAAAGTGGAGGAACCCCTCATAAAACCCATCGTAAATTGGTCGTAAACTTTCCTGACTCTTCACCCGGGCAGGAGAAGACCTTAGCACTACTTACATGTCTACACTGCAAATAACATACAATATTCACACCCATTACTGACTCCGATTATAACACATATTACGGTGCGAATGAGTCACACAAAACCGTGGAATGCAAATATACATTGCGTACATAATGAATCCACAAATTAACATTAACATTTACGCGGACGTGATGTAAGCAAAATAAACAGGAAAACAGAAAGTAGGAGTGAAAGTCATCTTTGTCCCACAAGGTAGCTACATGTACGATCAGGTGGTGGTGAAACGAGGGTTTTAATCCCCTGGAAATAAAACCTGAAAGGACCTTACACATTAGGATAGGATTCTCGGCCATGAAGAATGATATTTTGATGCAGTGGTTTTTGTCGAATT
>JAQGCA010002743.1:0-13193 GCA_034698945.1 Protaphorura quadriocellata | reverse complement strand
TAAAATATAAAGACATTTTATGTATTTTTTGCTACTAACAGTTGTAATTTGACAACTAAACTAGTGTGCCGTTAAAAACAGGATCACATTCGAAACAAACTCGTATGTTTACATCAAGTAACCTGAGCATAGGTATGACCGATGTGTCGGTAAATAGAAATATATTGTTCCTTCTGTTAAGAATTGTTGAAATATTCAACCACATATTTCTTTTAAAAAAACAGTATATTTTTCCGAATCTCCACAGAAATTGCAATATTATATCGCAACGAAGGAATCGGAAAATTTGATGTTCCTACGACAGCTTACTATTCGTGTCAAGACCGTTTGAAGGAACTGACCGATCCTAACATTTTAGCCAGACCTGAGTTTTACATGAGAAGTAGTTTCCTTGGGAGATAAAGAAACAGCTAAATACTTGATCATTTATACTTGTGCTAGGGATTCGATTTAAAATATTTTCTTGGCGAACAAACTAACCACAGGTAGAGAAGATCCCACACCCACGTCATCATCATCTATACTCATGAGGTCCCCAACACCAACCCCTCCAGAAGCAGCCAAATGAGTTTGAGCTTGTTTAGAAAAACTTTCAAGAAGTTGAACAAACATTTTCATATCATGGTAGCTGAGACGTAAACTCAATTGCGGGCTTTGGATTTTCAAAATTTTATCCACAGTTGATGGTGATATAGTCGCATCTAATATTCCTTGTGGCTCCGACTTAGTTTTTCGAACAAGTTCAAGGGATAAATTAGTAGGATCCAAAATTGACAATGCTGTGTCTGACTCCAACCCAAGAATACAGGAAAATAATTCACAAGACAAAATGTTACAGGAAACAGGTCTTTCCAAATGAGGACGGTAAGTCATCGCAGACGTAACTTTCAAAATAATAGCATTTGTATCCCAAATAGAAGGGTCTTCAACAACTACCAATTCACAATTGAACACGTTAATTTTAAGTTCAAAAGTTGTAGAAGGGACATCTAGAATAGGCGCTCTTCGTGTAACTATTCCAGCTGAAACAGTTACAGGGCTTGTGAGTTGTTTGGATCTGCTCAAAAGTGGTGATATATTTCTTATAGTTATATCGTTTTCGTTTTCAATTGAATCTTCATATAAAATTGTGACGGGTGGTAAGGGCATTTGTTTGAAAATAAAACCGTGAACTTCCATCCACCAGTCTAGAATCAGCATCAGTCGAATATTGCTTAGAACCAGAGATACGCTCAATCCTCGTTGAGTTTGTCGAAAATGAACCTCTGCTTGCATATCAGTACACGAATGAACAGTTTCTCCACCAGTAGGTTGATTCTGTTTTTAATAACAAAAAATTAAAATTATCTCATACTATCGAGTATAAATATTCCATTTGAGCACTTACCGACGTTGGGAGAGTTTGCTGAAGGATATTCGTAAAAACATTTTTGGAATTTGTTGATTCAGATTCGCTATTATGCCTGACATCACTAATTAGAATGTTATGAGAAACTAAGCCGTAGTCTTTCGTGCCGTCCACATTGCTCAGAAACTTGAACTCTGACTTCAAAAAATCAATACGACTTAACGTGAAACCGGAATCTTTGACCAGCTCAACAGTCACATTTACTAGGTCAAGCTCAATCGCTAAATCCAATTGGGATGGTGTCCCGGTGGAACTTGGCCCGGCCCCACCTGTCGAACTAGTCGAACCCAAAAATGACGGTCTCCGATGCCTAACTTGTGTTAATGGATCGACAAAAGTCGTCGATATCTTTTCGCCCATGTTGAATTCCAGAAATCCTCGGATCAACTAAATACATAAAATTCCCAATCTGTCCATCTTTTTAATAAATAATTTTATCTGTTACTATTATCTCAAAATACCTTATATTTCTCAGGATCCAAAGTCACAAAGACCGTCGATAACGTTCCAGTCACACTTGTATTTGCTTGTTTTATGGAATACGTCTTGGTTAACATTCGTTTCATCTTCAAATTTAATGCACACTTATTCCTCAAAAGAGAAGGACTGTTCTCCGTTTTCACAACTATTAAATTCTCGTCAAGTCGCCAAGATTTGACATCCTTGGAAGATGTACTAAAACCTTCCACTAATATTGCCGAGTATAAGTCCATCTCGATTAGATCAATAAAGATACAGTCCAGAATATTTGTACTCGTCTCTTCTACAAACTTATTACGAACGGATAAATGCCCTAAATCCGCCACCAAAATGGAATTGGAGGTTGAGCTGTAGGGGAACAGAAGAACTGGGGCTCCCGCTTGAATACTGAGAGAAATGCGGACATCGTCCTTGGTTTGACTTGTAATCGGAGGAATCGGAAGATCATTACTTGGTGTGTGAAATAGGTCAGGTTTTGCAAGCGATGAACCAAACAGAGCCGTGATTAAATTTGAAAATTCTGTGTAAAATCGATTTGTGTGAACACAGACAACAGATGCCATTTCCAGTCTGAATTTTGCTTCTCGATCTTTCAGTTAAATAGATAAAGTTAATAAAGTAGAGCTTGCTACGAAACAGATTAGTTGAAACAAAATAATACTAACCTCGCCTACTGTAGTCAAAATCCAGAGCCTGCTTCCCTTGAAAAGTAAACTTAACAGGAAAGAGACCAGCATGATGGCTCACATCCCTCACTTCGAGTGACCCAAGTCTTCCATCGACACCAAAGAAATCGTTTTCCCGATTGACTAAATGACAAGTGACGTCAACAACTTCTGCTTGAGCTAACAGAGTTCCTCTTTCCTGACCGAATTTTACTCTCAGAGCTTTTACATTGATTTGAGTCTCCGAATTCTGATGCTCTGGCCTCGAATGTTCGGGACTTAAATCATGTGCATCGTGAACTTGTACAGAATATTTTCCTTTACTGAAAGAGTGAGTCTGGGTTTTGTTAAATTTTCTTTTGCTACTTTCTAATTTTGAAGATCCGTCATATTCAGAGGCATAACTGAAAAACCTCCGGAGGCAAACAAATGTACAAGGAGTCAGTAAAACTTCCAAGGTATTGAATTCAACATCAGTAAATTTATGAGTTCCTTTGTACTTAGTAATGAAGTACGGGGATTTTTGATCCACTAGGGTCATTTGGATTTGGACCAAATTATCCAAATGTTCTGCCATGGGTCTCGGTGAGGGCGGGGGAGTTAATGGGCAAGAATCAGATCGATGGTGATCCTCAATTTCACGCACATTATCTGGTGCTTTTGAACTCATTCGTCTCATTCTGTTTATTTTCCTATTCACCATACCCGGTGGGAAGAACCGTCCAGAAAATATAGTATTTGGATCCAAGTGATCTGGCAAAGATGAAGACTCCATTCGAGCAATATTGAATGACGGGCTAAAATAGCTATGATTGGAGTCAAATGTCGAATTTGAAATGTCAATCGGACTTGTCTTGGGAATATCTGGGCAAGACGTAGACAAATAACGATTCCGGTGAAAGACAGTAGACATTAGATTGGAACACTTTGTATAAGGTACTTCCGATGGTTTCGATATAGCCAGAACACGCTGGGGAGAATCCCTCGGGACACCTGTATCCTCGAGTATAAGAGATTTTAAGCAGATTTTCATTTCAGTCAAGTGTCCCGCTTTGTTACAATCAAACGAAAAGTCTGAACAGGACAAACTCAAGTGTGGAATCTCAACGTTGTTATCCGAGCTTGTATTCTCTTCTGGAAGTACTAACTCCACAATCAGTTCAGGTATTTCGAACAGAGCTGAAATTATAAATAGTTTAGTAAAAATCGTATAACTATTTAAATAATATATTAGTTACACACCACTTATACGAAGTGAGTCATCAGTTGCCACTGTAGGACTGGGTAGGGGTAATGGTAAAGGATCTGTGAATTTCTTATCGCAAGATGTAGAGACTTCTTTTTCCCAGTGCAGTCGTCGGTCTAATGAATTTACATTTAATTCCTTCTGATAGAAATCATCTTCACCGGCAGCTATGTTGTTGAGAGAGTCGAGGACTTGTGAATACTGTTGTGGTAACAAGGACACCTTCAATGGATTGACAACGCTCCCTTGAATTTCCAACTTCGGACCACAAAATTCTTTGTCGAAACTGGTGGCCGGTAAATTAATTTCAAACTGAGATTCTTCGGTGTAGTCGATATTGAATTGAATCACTGTATTATGAAGAATAGGTTTGGCCATCGCTGGATCACAGTAATACAGCTCTTGTGCCCTCATCAAAGATGCATTACTCGATGCCGGGTACGTCCTACACACAAGTTGGAGTAATTATAGACATTTAAAAATCTTCAGCTCAAAATCAAATGCACATTATATCAGCTTTGCGAATTGTTATTATCCAGTATGCAGTTGACTAATAAATACAGAAATAACTCTAGAGTCCAGAGGCTCGTACGTCGTACACCAAGACAACTGAATAAAGATCCTTGACATCAAGTACTGGACCGGACAATAGTTGAGTCCCGGACGTCTGACATTCACTACATTACTCCGTGTTCACCATATACAAATTTCAACCGAGCAATCGTTGGAATATAATTATGATTTGTTATAAAAATACAACTCACAACTTCAAATTATCAATCATAGCCCAACGCTCTTGAAGATTCAAAGAGTATAGACTGACATCACATATCAATGCACTGTAATTTATTGCATCCGGGTTCCTTTGAATTCCTGAGAATTTTGGTAGAGGTGTTGACGTTCGAATATTATAATTGGGATTAAACGCTTGGTCTTGTTCTACTTCGCCCTGTCTGTCTTTATTCCCTTGAATCGTAATTTGTCCCAAGTTGGCAATAAGAACTTCTGAACTTGTTCGATTACGTGGAAGTACAAGTACGGGAGAATCTAGTACAATGTCAAGTTTAACACCCGAATTTCCACATAACATTGTAGGTTCAGCGCTCCCAGTGCGACCCTGAGTGTCCTCTTCCACGACATTTAAGCGATCCAAAGATGATGACAGACTTCCAAGAGGAGAACGATAGTTTCCAAGACCATAGGCAGAATCCTGACGGACCAAACCCAGGGCTATTTGAGCTGCTGCCGATTTCAATTTGGTTGCGATTGGAGCCTAAAAGTACAATTCGTAATAATTAAATTGCACTCAACTGAAATCGTATGTATTATTCAATATTTACTTGGAATTGAGAAATACACTTTTGTAAATCAAGGAGGAAAACAGGGCAATGTGTATAAATAACTGAAGCAACTTTCAATGTGAATACAGGTGAGCAGAGTAAGTTTGCCACTTCCGAGCGTGACTTCACATGAGAGAATGTCAGGGCAGAATCATTATCTAATCCATTCAATTTGGTTTTTAGTGACCTTGCTGGTGTGAAAACATTATAGGTTGTAGCATCAACCAATGGATCCTTGCCAACACTTAAAACTCTTTGGTGATGTTGACCCTCCGGTGTCAAATTCAACATCTGAAGGCCTCCCAACGAACCCTTTATATCCAATGTTTCGCCACCTAATAATTAAACAAAAAATCATAAAAAGGACGAGTAAAAGTTTTCCACAGTAAAATTGTGGAAAGATGTGATTGACTTACTAATTCCAAAACTGACTCTCGCATCAATGGCAGTAGCAGTGGCGATCTTTCGAGCACAGTGGCTTCCATCTTTTCCAACAACTCCTCTCAGAAGCAAAACACTTAGTCGATTGAAGTCAAAGCTAGCCTCTAGTCTTTGTCCACCTGTATTGACTAGCAGCATTGAACTCTCTGTTTTCAATTGAAAATTAGATCCTGTTTGATCTTTTTCATTTACTGCGGCCGCTGGAGTTACCCTTTGGATGAATTGAACAATCTCAACCATGGTTTCTTGATTAGCTGAAATAGAAAACTATGTAAATTAAGTACGGCTAAGGACTTACCGTTTATACCCATTAAATTAACATTGTCTTACCAATGACATCCAAACTATTAAATTGCACCGAGAGTACAACAAGGTCCTCGCCATTATCATCTGGAACAATCATCAACTCTGCTGTAATTAAAGCCTCCGTTTCATAAACGGGTGACTGTATTCCAAAAGATGAACTTGATTTATGTTTGCTTTGAAGTGATGTTAAAAGAGCTTCGTGAAGTTGGGAAGGAATAGAAAGCTCGTGTGCCTTTTCGTGTGCAAATGGAACCGGCGATGACGGGGATTGTGGGGACATTGGAGATGTAGGTTCACTATCTTTCAGACTCCCGCTAACACTATCCATACTGGAAAAAATAAAACAATTATAGAACCGATTTGTCAAAAGAAATTAAACAATTTTTGTATTATTATTTAACAATTAAACAATTTTCCTTCGCACCTGACATGTCTATGAGACGCGAGAAGAAGCTCGAAATCGGGCCCAAAAGTCTGCACAGCATCAGCCAATAAGAGACTGTGAATTACAAATGAGATTGAGGTATCCCCTGTTCGTTTAGTGAAAGTCGTTCTTGCTCCCGATATTTGAAGCTCAGCAATACTTCTCCCTCTTGATTGAATTTCAACAGAAACTTGTTGAATAGTAAATTGAGCTAAGAAAAGCTTGCAATCCGAACTAATTTCGTCGTACTTGACACGAAGGGTTCTCTCACTTTTGTCCCGAGTAACGGTACCATTGTTAACGGTGGTCCTGTCTACAGTATCGTCTAAAGTTATTTGAGACCCACTTGCTACACATTGTG
Organism: Protaphorura quadriocellata; assembly: GCA_034698945.1. Classification (NCBI taxonomy): domain Eukaryota; kingdom Metazoa; phylum Arthropoda; class Collembola; order Poduromorpha; family Onychiuridae; genus Protaphorura; species Protaphorura quadriocellata. The sequence continues at coordinate 6,522 of JAQGCA010002743.1, read as the reverse complement.
CTGACTTCGCTTGCTCAAGTTGGGGCTTCGTGGTAAGGAAAGAATTGAGTACTGACTGAACTGTTAGAATCTTCGTTTCATTGAAATGGAGGTTAAGTTTCGGGAGTGTAGCTACAAGAGCGAGGGAGGGCCATAGCGGATCTTCACTGAATATTAGCCTCCTCTCGAACTGAAATCGAAAGATGAAATATATTCGATGTACTAGTCTGAGTAAAATCATGAGTCCAATGAAAGCAAACTAAAAGTGAAACCAGCTAACCTGTAAATTGATTGAAAAGCGGTCCACTAAATGTAGAAGTGACACACCACGAGAAATAGCAAGTTTCCAACTCCCGTCCCTTGACGCTTTCCCCTCGACAACGATTACTTGAACGTCATTGATTTCTAACCTGTACTTTTTATAAAGCTTTGCCTGTAAATCTCCCAACGAATTGCTTAGATCAGACGCTGTGTCTTCTGGATTTCTTGTATAATGACCAGGTATGTCAGGGATTGAATGTCTGGGTGAGCTAGTGTAAGAAATATTTTCCAGAGGAGATGAACAAGGCGTTAAAAATTCATCCTCTTCATTGTCATCTACTAAGCCACCAATTTCGCCGTCCGTAGTCGAAATTCCTCCAACGGTATTTTGTCCTTTCAATGTACTCTCACTTTTGTCTTTATCACAATTGGTATTACTAAAACGAAATCTTCCCAAATCGACCACGACGAAACGTTCCGCGCCAGACTCTTGTTGCGATTGCTTTTTTATTGCTGTGTATCGTTTAGTCAGACTACTACTACTGGTACCCCCAAAGTGTTTAGAGTCGTAAATTACGATTTGGGGAGCGGAGATATCTAAATTGATCTCCCATGTTGAATCCGAATTTCCATTCAAATTGTTGTTTCGTTGATTAATCAGTCTTTCCCAATGAGTCTTCAATTCTTCTTTCGTCTTTTGTTTCATGACTTCATATCCGTTTTGCATAGCTACCAACTCATCTGTAATTTTAAGCAAGTGAAATAAAAAATTTAAATGAGCTAAATAATTCTTCTATTTATTTAAATTCAAATTCCGACTCGCCTTCACTGTCCTCAATCGTGAAGTAATGTCCAACATTTTCCCAAAGTACTGGATAGATTATAAGGTCTAGAGGACGAGTGGTAATGGAAACACGATGACCGACCTTCCGACTCGGTCTATGCTCGTACAGTAGATTAAAAATCGGTTCTAACAAAACTTCTTTTCTGTTCATGCTAGTCCCATTTGGTTGGAGTGCAGAAGATTTGCTTATGGCATGAGGGGATACAATGATGGATTTTGTAGAACAGTCAAAAAGCAACAAAGAAGCCAAAGTCATTTGAAACTTGTGAGCGGCCGAGCGTGGTTTTAGTTCGGCTTGGATTTCAACGCTACCAACATCAAGTTCTATGAAATAAAACAAATAATCTTATACCCATAATAAAATGCAGTAAGCTGCAGTGAAAATTGCGGACGCACGTGATACATCTATCTACATGATTTGAAGAATGCAAAACTATGGAGATTAATAAAATTGACGCAAGTGAAATACAGAAGGCGACTAGAGAAAAAGAGAGAGAAAGGTAAGGCAACCACGGAACTGACCATCGAAAAGTATAATAAGTTGAAAGTAAAGACAGCCAATGACCGTAAAGGTGCTACGTGCGTCCGCATTAATTCGGCAAGACAATGTATCAACATAAAACTCTGGATTTGCATGCACAATTTAACTTACCCAAGAAAGGTCCACTTTTGCGATTGAGATTAACAACTCCATGTTTTAAAACAAATTTAAAACGAGCAAGAAGAGCGTCCCTTCCAAACGCTTTCACGTCATCCAAAATCGCTTCGTCAAATTCACTCTCGCTCTTTCTAAGTTGCAATTTTTCATCAGCCATGTCGTCTTCAACCACTTCTTTTGGTTGTTTTGACATGTCATTGTACGGGGAATCTGGTGGTGAAGCTCCTTGCAAATCAGTCGTCGTAGCCACTGAAGTACCAGAACCTGAGATCCAGTTAGTTAATGATGGAAAGTAATAAGAAAAGAGTGTTCCGCCGCTACTGCTGTCTTGCTTGGGTTCCCCTGAAGGCGTAACATCCTTTTCCACACTTTTGTCTCTGTTCTTCGAAACATGAACTTGGGATTTATCATTTTCAATTTCTACTCTTCTCATTGCAACTTCCCTCAATGAAAGAATTTCTTCGTAGTGGAGTTCCAGCTCCATACGATCTGTAAATTTCAACTCAATCAAGCCATTGCAAAATGGTAAATTAGATAAAAATGAAACCACTTTTAAGAAACTATATCTGCACACTTCAGCCTGATCTGAGTTTTGCATAAAAAAAGTGATTTCCTTAGATTAACTAAATTAAATTTGAGCAACAGCAAAAATAGTGAATTCTCACCCTTAGTTTTGCCTATATCACTGGCTAGTAATTCTCTCATTAGGTGTTGTTGGTAAGCGTTTACGTAAGCTACATTGTCTCTCGCCCTTTGAAGCACCTCATCCCAAGTCTTGAGAACTTTTCTTATTTTGTATCCACGAACCAAAAGAATTGCTTGAAAAGCATAGTTCCACCACTCCTTTGTATTCTTACTGACAGGGGCAAAAGGTCTATAATGACGAAGACGACAATTTCGATTCAATCGGCGAAACGACTTGTAGGCTCTAAAAATATTTCGATATTGAGAATCTGTGAGCTGCACTTGAAACTTCTCTAAATTTAGCTCAACGTCAAAACGAGGTTGAGAGGAGCTGGATATGGGGTGCGGTGAATTATTTTTCGCAATTCTTGCTTCGGTAGATACAGGGCATAAAACATATTCATGATTGATAGAATCCATGCTAATGGCTTCCTGCAATATTAATCAAGCATAGAACATAATTTCAAGTATTTCCTAAGTAGTCTTCAGTGAAAATGTCATAGATTAAATTTTTATTAAATTCGTACCTTCAAATCTTGTGGTCTCACATTGCTGAAACGTTCTCCTTTAGGATCACAGTAAATATCAAACTTATTTAACTTTAATGTTTTGAAAGAACACTCTGTCCCATCTGCAGAGGAAGTGGATAAAGCATTCCAATTAGAATCACAGCTCTGAGCAGTCAAACTCTCTATAGTGAGTCCAAACGCAAACACTCTACTTCGACAACCAATTTCTTCTTCAAAACGAATGTGAACGTTCCGAACATTTAACTGCAATTCAAAATCGTTTTCTATCAAATACGCGGTCACAATCATGCCATTTCCACAAAATTAAAATTTCTAAAAAAATTCTGATACCGGCGAGGCGAACATAACAATGTAAATAATGAAATCACAGCGGATGAGATAATATTCACCTGTAAGTTTTCCACCACTTTGGTAACAATTGATGCTCCGATCCGCATGGATGAAAAATACAAAGAGGAATAGTAAGAAGAAGAGTTGGACGCCAAATCAAATTGGGCTTTCCATCGAGCTTCTTGTGAATCCAAAGAACTCATTTTTGTTTCATGCGCTACAGCTTGTTCTAAAACTGGATCCCACTAAAATACAACAAAAGATTAAAGTCGTCAATATTTACTGCGAGATATTTTATATTTTTTGAATTCTTTTATCCAAACAGCACAATACAGACCTCAGCAAGATTCAATAGTCCAGCTACTAAATATATGTCTTCAATTGAAATGAGGACGGGTTCATTTCTCAAATACTTGAGGAGATTGAATTCAATTTTAATCCGCCCGACAACTCCCGAACGAACTTCAACGGGGAGTCCCCAACTTCTGAATATATTCTTTTTGAGTGGTACATTTTCCAGTTCGAGTTGACCTACAAAGAAAAGAATGAATCGATGATTTAATTAGTTTAACTCCGAAGTAAAAATTGTAATCAAATTGATCAAGAATAGACCTTTCCAGTAATTTGAGTAGTTTCAGACTCAAATAGTTTTGACTTCTGCTGTTACTAAAAAGGGTTACCTTTTCAATGTTCAAGGTTCCATGTCAGACACATGTCTTGAACACCGAGTAAAGTTAAATAATCATTTTGTCAAAATAATCGAATTACTGACCTTGACGAAGGGCGAAGGACAACTGCTGCGCATTCAAGTCCTCCACATATTTTCCTAAATAATTATTTAAATACCAGGAAATGACTGTTTCCCACATTTTAGAATTTGTAGACCTTGATACTCACAACTAATTTAGAACGGGAATGTCTTAAAATATAATTTAAATTAATCCATGACATGAGAATAAAAAATGGCTATACACGTTACAAAAATTTTGAAATTTGGTCGATTACGAGACCAATTTACGATACATGATTATTGATTACGAATAAATCGTGATGAAATGAAAAGTGAGTTTATTTGACTGATTGCGTGAGATTCAATTTTTCCGCTTTCTCAACTTCCGTCATCAATGAAGGGGGGATTGAGAAATCCACTTTCTATTCTACACGGTGGTTCATAACCAATTATACACGTTGGATTTTTTTTTGTGGCTAAGAATAGAGATGTACAATTTGCAGAGAATTTAATGTGAATGCATTTTGCTTTCAATCTTGCAAATTATATGCCAGGTAAATAAGTTTTGAGGTAAACGTGCAAGGAAGGGAGACATCCTGATATTTTGTGCGGCTAAAAGACCCGGTGCAGCCAGACTTGATTCAATTAGTACCAAAATATAATTAATTGCAATTACAAATCATGCCCTAATTTCTGAAGATTCAATTAATTGGTCATTATAATTACAAAAAGAGAACTTCAAAAGAAATTGCTCATAATTTTAATTACAAGATAAAAGATTTTGAAGAATTAAATACAATTATAATTACAATTCAAATCACACATTCACATTGATGTTCTCAATGTGTGTTAACATTATTGACAGGTCTTTGCATTTAATAGTCAAGATATTGCATAATTGTAAAAGTAATTAGGAAAATATACATTCAGTTACAACTTTCAATTAAAATTACACCCAATTTTCACAGTATTTAATTACAAACTACAGGCTCGATTTCCGGACACTTGCAATTATGTAATAATTACATAATTACAAAAAACCAATTATTGTGTTTTCGTAATTAAATTGCAATTGGTAAAATAACTGACAAGAAACTGTAGATGATAATATGTCGTATTGCACGCTGGACGCTAGATAGACATTACTACCGTACACTAGACCTAGATTCTGAATGAAATTCATTACAAAATACATCATCATAAGTATCCGTTTTCTGTACAAAACAATCCTGATTGGGTTGTAAAGGTAGGACAATTTTTATGAGTCACTCTGTATATCTAGATGCGCCTATTCTTGTCCAAACTCCAAAGTCCAAGGCAGTTTCTTGGCTGGCGCTTGCAAACTCGCCTTCCTCTAGAATTCCAGTAAATTATTCCAAAGTTAATCAGTTAATGTCATAGTACTCATAGTCCATGCCCCTTGTACTTGTACCTTTGTGTTTAGTATCACTGTCAATTGTCAAACAATAAATTCTAAACCTACAAAATGCGAAAGGGAATCATTTTGATAGGCAGATAAACTTTGATTGAAGAATTATGACATGTGATTACAGTAATCAAATCCGTTAACAAATTGGTGTTCAAAAATCAAAATTTTCATTTCTTTTAATTCCGAATTGAACTATGGATGATCTAATTTTCCAGGAAGGGTCAAACACAATTAAAAACACGTTTTGTTGAATCCTTGCCACTGAATTGTGAAACCAACTTATAATTTTAAAGAAATTGCGTTTTACAGAATCCGACCGTCAGATAATGTTTCGTTTATTGTACAAACCCGACTTAATTAGATTAAAATTATCTTACTATATCGGATTCTTCATCTTTGTGTCTTGGTGTTGAATAGAATAGAATAAAATGAGACCTTTTGGTGGTTGGTTGGTCGCTTCACGCAATGAAGACCACAACCACACACTTTTCATCAGTATGGCGTCTTACCCGACACCATCGCGTACGGTTCGGTTACACGCTGGCCACATTAGGCACCGCCAGCGCCATCGCAAACAATTGAATTACTACTAAATTAAATTGACACCTCGAAATTTTTCTGCTTCTCCTAAATAATGCGAGATTTGAGAAAGGGCGTTCCCCCCATGCGCATATTTCTGTTGCACTTTCACTTTGTTTTGTTTGGAGTCCTTTTTGTTTTTTTTTAATCGCCTCGTAGAGTCTCTGTTGTAACTTGATTTTAATTTCTAATCATTTTGTAATTCTTTTCTTTGGGTTTTATATTTACGTGACGATGGACTTGAGGACTCTTCCTCAAAAGCGAAGCGGAAGTTTAAATCAGGCGGACGTAGAACAAGAGCTCATGCCTGCTCGGAAAGTCCGGGTTCCGTCATTTTTCGGACCCGGACCCGAAAAAAAAAGACCGGATCCGAAGGTCGGGTCCAGGTCCGAGAATTCATTTTCGACCCTGACCCGAACACCCAGGGACGAAGCTAGCATTCTTGCGCCTGGGTGCAAAATCGGATTTTGCGCCTTTACTTTTGTCTAGCCTTGGTAA